>JANQBS010000243.1:0-58745 GCA_033085395.1 Xanthoparmelia taractica | reverse complement strand
AAATAGATTAAAAAGATATAATTTTTAAAAAAAAGTTGAAAAAAAGTTGAAAACGACTATGTTCAATAGATATCACATCTTTCCGACCCGTAGTCTATAGCCCTAATATTATATTCACTCCTTAGACTAGGCAGGTTTAAATTATTAAGTTATACTATCTTAAATAGATTTCTAAGGAGAACTTAATAAGTTATAACGCGAGCGCTAAAGAAAGCGTTATCTCTATTAAAAGTAGCGAAGAAGATAGCGATAATAATTTCTAAAGAATAGAGTTAAAGAAGTATAGTAGCTTAATTAAGATAAAGAATATAAAGTTTATCGTAAATAGATATAATCTAATACTTGTTATATTAATTCTAGAATTATTTATAAGCTATTTAAAACGATAATATTTCGTTATAATAAAATTAATAGAATACGATATAAGCTAATTTTACATTTAATTCACGATCCCTCGATTTATTACTTACTACGCCTATCTCTATTACTATTATTCTTAAGATTCTTATTATCTTTCTATTAAAAATTTATTAAATAATATTTTAGAATTAACTTATAATTTATATAATAACTATCTTTAATATCGCAGATAAAATATATATCTTATTAATTTATAAATCTTTCTTAATTTAAAGATAGTCGCTAATATTCTTCTAATAGTCTTAAATTATTAAATCTTTATTCGTTATTTATTTATAAAAAGAGTTCTTAGCGATATTAATACGCGATATTAATACTTTATATAATTAATATTAATATCTTAACGAGAAGCTATAGCGTAGTTATTACACGATATAGCAATTAATCGTTTAGATTAATTAAGTTAAGATATATCTAGCTTAATTAAATATTATACTTTAATAAGCTTAAGAGAAGTTATAATAATAGCGATAGTATTTATAGTATAAGCAAGAAGAGTATAATTACGTAAAAATATCTCTTACGTATAAGCTCTCTATTCACGCTTAGATAACGAAGACTTTAATCTTTAAGCGAAAGATATACGTAAGATTAATCGATCTATATAATTAGTTCGATCTAATAAATTTTAATATAGGCGCTATATCTAATAATATAAAGCTTAAGATACTTCTTAAGAAAAATCGCGAGTTAAAGATAATTATAAAATACGAAGCTCGTATAGAGAGAGATAAATATATAATAGAGAGTAATAAGATTACGATCGAGATACTAAAAAGAGAGAAATAGAATATATTTTATAATCTTAATAAGAAGAAGATTAAACTTTCGAAGACGAATAATTAATTATTTAAACTATATCGTAAGTGTAATAACGATAGCGAGAATAAGAAGAATTTTTAGATTAAGACTGCGATACTCGATAAATATAAGCGATTAAGAAAATAGTTTAAGTATTAACGTCTTAATAAGCCGATCTTATTTCAAGAATATTTATATCGTAAACTATACTTAATAACTTATTGCTATTTAAATTAATATAGATATTTCTATAAGAGTCGCCTTTATATTTAATTACTAGAGTTTCTTAGAAGTCTTCTTATAAGTTATTATTACGCTATAATTATCTATTAGAACGATATTTTTATTAAAAATACTTTTAGCGTTCGTTATTTTTATTCTCTTATTACGATTCTTATCTAAAATAAGATATTTATATTTTTTAATAGATGATAAAATCTATAAGATATCTTTTTTATTTTAATAATTAAAGAAAAAGACTATAAATATATTAGAAGACTCTTATCTTAAGATCACGATGCGATTAAAATTTAATCTTTAATTTTTTTTTTTAAAAATACGTATTATTTCGATTAAAGTAATTCTATGATTTATAGATAAACGAAGTATTATTATTAGCGAGACTAAAAGATTTAAATTAATTTAAGTCGACGATAAATTCGTAAATTAAATCTCTCTCTAAGAGATAATTTTTATTACTTCTTCTATAAATAATATATTAAAAAATCTTATAAAAATAAATATATTATTCTCGATAGAGTAATAATAAAGAGATTTTAATAAATTACGTTAACTTTATAAGCGTAACGACTCGAAATAATCTTTAAAGAATTCGAAGAATCTATAAAAAATATCTTATTTTACTATAAAAGACTTAATATTATTTTACTAATCTCGTTGCGAACGCTAATCGACGTATATTAAGAATAATACTTTTTAATCTTTTCGAAACGCTTTCTTAAAGAGTATATTATAGCGGAAAATAATATCGAGTCTATATATAACGTTATATAATTCTAATATAAATCTAGAATTAATATCTTCGATATCGTGCGTAAAATAAATATAGTTCTTATTTAAAAGATTTATTACTTGCTAAATAAAATTTCTTATATTTATCGAAATATCGTAGAGTTAAGGCGATCGCATCTATTATAGAAAAGTCTACGTTATCTTATAATTCGCCTCTTTATCACGATAATAGATTTTATTAATCTCGATATAATCGTAAGTCTTAATAAGAGTAATAAATCTATATTATTAGATAAGCTTTACGTTTAATAGAGAAGATCTTACTCTTAAAGAATCTTTTTATAAAAATTAATTAATTATTTCCGAGAAATAACGTATTACGTATAGTTATAGCTAATAATATATATTTTTATAAACTACGTCGCTTAAAGCTTCTTTCCTCTAATTATAAGAGGCTTTCGAAATCTAAAGTAATTATAACGTCTATTTATTATATAATCGATTAAACCTTTATAAGATCGAGATTCTATAGATTATAAAAAATAGTTTTTTTATAATTTTAACGTAAGATTCGAGTAATTTAGTATCTTCGAGAAAAGTATAAATAGATAATATTATATAATCGATTATTTAAACGCGTATTAATATAAAGCGTACTCGAGAGATAAAGATAATAGAGAAGATATCTATTTACTTTTCTTAAAATAGACGCTTATTCTCGGCGAATACTTTTAAGTATTATCTCTTTAATATTAAGATCGTGCCCTTATCTAAATAATATCGAAGCTTCTTCTCTTCTTTAACTATATATTCTTATATAATTCTAATTTATGTTAGATATCTTATTATTTCTTAAGTAAGCTATTAATAAACGCTAGCTTAAGATAAATAAAAGAAAGCTTATCTCGAGATATCGCAGTGAGAGTAATTTATAAAATATATCGATTTATAAGATCGATTATAGATCGATAAAGAAAAGTAAGTTATTAAAGATATTTTATAGATATTAAGTTTAAGAATTCTTCGCGACTCACTTCTCTAGAAGATTAATATCTCTAATTTTAATTTTTAATAATTTAAATAATTATTTTACTTTAATAAACGTATTATTAATTAAATAAGCTCGTCGAAGATAACGAAATATATCTTTATTATAGAAGTTTTTCGCATTAAAATACTCTTCTCGAAGCTCGTTTATCTTCGTTTTATTTAAATTTAAAGTAATTTATTAAAATTGAATAGAATTACTTCACTATTAATATAGAGATCGATAATTTATTACTTATTATTCGAGTATAAATACTTTTTCGTAATCTTAATACGATAGTAATTATATAGACACTTTAAATTATATTACGAATTTACTTAAACTAACGCTTTATTTAAGAAATTAAGACTCGATTAATCTCTCGATAAAAGCTTTAATAGCATATATAAAATCGTCTAAGAAATAAGTATAGATATATAATTCTAAGATTCTAATCTTTAATAATCTTTTAATTAAAAGATTTTAAGTAATTTAATAACGTTCTTAGAGTCGAGCTATCGTAAATTTACAATAATAAATTTATATCGTAGTCGTCGTATAAAATACTTAATTAATTTATAGAAGACGTAACGTTAATTTAGATAGATCTCGCTAATTTTAATTATTATAAAGCTACGTTATAATCTTTATTATATTTATAATATTCTCTTCGAAGAACTAGTAATAAGACTTTAAATATATTATAATTGAAGTTTAACGATAATTAGATGTAAAATCTTTATCGTATAAATAAAAGATATCGTAATATTAATAACTCGATCGTTTGAGTTTACACCTATAAGAAATTATAAGCTCTTATAAATATATTAATTAACTAAATTATATATATATTATCGACGTAATACTTTAGAATATTAATCGCTTATCGAGATTATCGCTAAAGCTAATTAATTTAGCTCGATAAAGATCATCTCTTATTTTATTTATTAATTACAAAAGTAAAGAATCTACGCTTCGAGATCTATTTTCTTAAAATAATATTAAAAGATTATATTATAAGAGACTAATTACTTTACGAGCGAACACGCTAAGTCTTTAATCTAACTTTTCGATCTTCTTCGCGAAAAGTAATTTATTTAATATATCTTTATAACTCGAGTTATTTATATATTATAAGACTTCGTCTTAGTTGTTATAGTAAAGCTTAAGCGCTAATAATAGCTTATATAACGTCGCTTACGCGCGTCTTCTCTCTCTCTTTATCGACGTCTTATATTTATTTACGAACGATTTCTATAACTTCGAGAATATAATATCTAGAATTCGCATATAAATAGCTTTCGAGTAAGCTTTAAATTAATTTTATATAACGCGTCTTAAAGTTATAATAGTTAAATAAAAAGTAAAGCCTAAATTAAGTTCGACGTATAATCTTTTAAAGTTAAAATATCTATACTATAATCTTTTTCAACTAAATATAATAATTTTCTTTTTCTTTATTATCGTTCTTTATTTAGCGAATAAATAAATATTTTCTCTTACGCGTTATCGGTCACTAAAAGAGTTAATTTAATAATAAACGAATAAAATTCGTCACATTAAGTAAACTATAGACTATTTATTCTTAATTATTAATTTAACGTAATACTTTAATAAAATTATAAAGTATATAGCTCAAATCGAGATTAAATTATTCGATTATATAATCTTAAGTCGATTTATAAATTCTATCTCGATTAATTTCTTAAAATATCTAATTAACTTTCTTAAACTCGACACGTAATATAATCTTTATAAGAATATTTAATCGTTCTATCTTGCTTTTATTATTTTATTCGACGCTTATTTATAAGAGATATATTATAAGTTCGTCGCTTATAGATTCTTATCTATATTATTAACTAAGAAAGCGTTTAATCTCGAACTCGTTTACGATTATATCTATAAACTCCTCTATATTTAATTTCTTATCTTTTTATTAAAGAAGTAATCTCTAATATTATATTATAATTAGATTATTAGAAATAGGCTAGCGAATTAGTTCTTTATAATGTAAATTTTCGAGAATATAATAAATAGCGTATATCGCGATAATTTCGATAATATAAATATCTTATAAACTAAAATTCATAGTAATTAAATATATCTTTTCTATCTTCGGCGAAAATTAGAATATATCTTAAGCTATAATTATAGCGTGTGCGATATCTACGTTAGAATCTTTAATCACCTAATATTAAATTCGAAGTATATATATAAGTTCGAGAGCTACTCGCTCTATTTCTTTAAGTGACTTATAATTATCTTAAAGTTATTTATAATCGATATACGAATATTAAGTATCGACGAAGATAAAATTCGCGACGTTATCTTACTCGAATTCTTAAGAATTTTATAAAATATTATTAAGCCCGATTATTCGATTCGAGAATTATTCGATATTACTTTCGAAATAAGTTTCGATAAGCTTTCTTAATTCGCGAAAAGATAGTTATTAATAACTCTAATAGATGAGCTTATTATATTAAATCTCTTTTATCGTCGATAAGACGTTATTAAGTATATTTAAACATTTAATAATCTAATTTATAAATTCTTTAACATTTATCTATATGCTAAAGAAGATTCTTAATATTTTCTTTATCATCTATTATAATATTAACTATTAAATAATTATTATAATATCGTCGCTCTAAAAGTCACTTTAAAGAGATACTTTAATCTTCGATAACGAATATTTAAATACTTATCTATCAAAATTATAATAAAAATAGCTATAATAGTTACGATAATCTCGAATACTTCGTCTATAATCTTATTTAATTATAATAATATTAACGTTCGATAAATCGATTACGATAAGCTAACTCGAGAAGAACACTATTAACTTCGATATTAATTATTATATAGATTATAGATATCTTCGTCTAGCGAAGATTAATAATAAGCTCTACGTGTAAGAAGCGTACGTTTATTTCACCTTAGCTTCGATTCGAAATTAATATATATATCTTAGCGAAAGAATAACTTCGGCGACGTCAATATAGCGTCTTTCTTTAATATATTAATACTCTTTTATTAATATATCTTAGACTTTTTTAATCGCTTTAAATATTTATTTTAGATATCTTTTAAAATAAAGATTTAAAATATAATAATTCGATTAACTTGAATCTATAAAAAAGCCGATATATATAACTATCAAATAATTAATTAGATATTATCGTATCTTTAGATACGAGCACCAATATTAATTAAGATTAATCGTCTTCTCGTATTATAAGCTTTCGATATATAATCTAAAATAATTTTATATCTCAATTTTAACGATTATTTATATCTTTATTAGACGAATAAAGCGTATAAAGAAAACTTTGAAATCGTTTAAATAACGGCTTTAGAGCTTAATACTTTCGAACGAATATCTATCTATTAAATAGTGCACTCGCTATCGATAATATTAATAATATAAACGAGCTTCGAATATACGCTTATTTATAATCGTAGAATAACGACTTTAATTAAACGATTATTTTTACGTTATTAATCTCTAGCTTTTTTTTTAAGCTAACGAGTACTTCGCTATATTAGAATAAAAAGATATATTATAAGAATAATATTCGATATTATCTTTAAGATTACGTTATTATATAGACGCTAAAATAAGTTTATTCTAGCGATCTTATATTTATAATAAATTATAAGATCGTAGACTATTATAAGAATAATAAGAATCTTTATTACTTATATTATCGATATCGAAAAAATATAAAATTCGTAGTTTATTATCTCGATAAGTTAATAAATATTTTTTTATAGAGTGTTATTAAAGAGCGAAGACGAATTAGCGCGTTTTCTCGAATAATATAATAATTTCTAGAGTAGCAAGATCTTAACGCTCTCTTTTACAAATTATTCTCTAATTTATTCTATATCTACGAAGATTATTATTCTTATAAATTAAATCGATATAGTCTCTTATCTAAATATAAAGAAGATAAATATTACTTATAAAATCTTTTAGCTTAAAAGTATTTTTATCGATTATAGCTTTTTATTAGCATAGAGATATAAAGATAGTATTATTTCTCGTATCTAGATATCTAGTTATTACACTTCATTTGATTATAAATTCCCTTCTCCGCCTTTTGATAATAGACTCTATATTATATTCCTAGCTTACTAATCTTCTCGTCGACGCTAATCTTATATTACTCTATTATTAATAATATATACTTTTACTCTTTTAATATCGTTAATCGTAGTCTTTCTACGTCTATCTATCTTACTTTAACTTATATTTATAATCTAGATAAAATAATTAGTATCTTCGCGAGTTAGCCATCGAATAATTTCTCGAATATAATAGATTATAAAATATTATAGAGGCCGATAGCGAAAAACGATTATTAAGCGAATATTTTTAAGCTTAATATATTAATTAACGAGAGAAGTTAAAAAACGATATCTTAAAGCGATTATTTTAAAAGTTCTTATAATAAGAAGTTCTGGAGAATTATAGATTTAGTACATAATAAGAGCTATGCTTTCGTTAGTATTTATTAAAAATACTTTTCGAGAGCAAATCGATTATTTCTAAACTTTCTTATAGAGTATACTTAATCTAATCTTTATATGCTTTCGTTATAATTTTTTTATATAACTTTCACTTATCTTAAAGAGATACGATTAATTTTAATTACGAATAATCGATATTAATCGATATAAGTGTGAAATCTTTAGTATTCTAATAATATATTATTATTAATTAATTAATATTAAATAATAGCTTACTAATTTATTAATGAAATCTCTCTTATTAGATTATAATTCCGACGACTATATTAGATGAAATTAGTAACTATAATAGAAGTATCTCGTTGAGAAAGAAAGCACGTATATAAAGAGTAGTAAATTAAATAAAAAGCGTATTAATCTTCGAAGAGATTAGTTAATCTTAAAAATTATAATTATAGATCTATAGTAAAACTAATATTAAAGTATATATATTAATCTCTAAGATATAGCTAATAAGATTACTCTCGTCTATTATTATTATCGAATATTCTATAAAAATTATTATATAACGATCATAGAAAAATAAGTTTAAGAGATTAGCGATTACACGATTAATTTCCAACACGCTCTTATTAGAGTCTACGTTTAATATTCTCTTTCTCGATTAAGATCTTATTTAAATTATATTAAATCTATTAAGCGAGAGCGACGTAATATTAATAATAAAGAAACGTTATCTAATATAGCTAAATTAGCGAGTATTCTAAGTGAAAAAAGTCTCGAATTAATAAGATACTTATAAATTTAAATAAGTAATATCGTATATTTTTAAGACTCGCCGAGATCTCTATATATTAAACTCGATATTATTTTATTAATAATATTTATAGACTCGAAGATCGTAATAGATTTATATTCGTGTGCTATTAGATATATAATCTAATTCGCGTCACGTAGCTTTAACTCGCTTCTTCAAATAAAGCAAATCTAATTTAAAGAATTACTACATTTATAGTAAGCCGCGATATACATAGAAATATTTAGATACTCTTATTATATTTATAGATTATAATCTTTTAACTTGCCCATTAGAGATTAAATCTAATAATAATAAAGATTAATATTATTTGAGCTATTATTAGCTTATAACTATTTAAGTAAATAAAATTAATTTAATTCGTTATATAGAATTTAATATAAGAGTATAAAACGACTTATAAAGTTAAGCTTTAGAGATTAATTAAGGGCTTTTTATTTTAAAGTAAGACTATTTATAAATAAAAGAGATCGATAAATTCTTAATTCTAAGAAATTAATAATTAATAATTCTCGCTTAATTTATACGCTAGAATTAATACTTCTTTTTAATAATATTACTTAACGTACTTAGAATAGAAAATAAGAGTATATTTATATAAATAAAAAGATAACTAATCTATTTAAAATAGCGGTCTTTAATTATTCTCGCCTCTATTTTAAGATCTTAATATTAATTATTCTCGCCTCTATTTTAAGATCTTAATATTAATTATTAATAACTTTATATTATTCTTATTATTTTCCATTATTATATTATTTCTTATCTCTCTAGATTTTCTTATATTATTAATTTTTTAAATAATTATTTTTAATATAATCGAATCTTTCGAGCTAAATAGATATAAAGTTCTTTTTATTAAAAATATAATCTTAAATAAAATCGATTATCTTAGATCGTGAAAAGGTGAGATAAGTTACGATATAAATGTTAAAAGAAAAGCCTAATATCGATAAGAGTGAAAAGAGCGAATTTTCTTTCGTTACTTAAAGTTCTAAAAAGCTCTTCGCGTAAAGCACTATAATTGTAACAGCAAAGGGAGTATAGTTAGTTCTTCTGTGTGTAAGTCTTGATTATTCTCAGTTGGAAAATTCTATCTAAGTCAGGGCCAGCCAAGTACTTACCGTAGCCAAGCGTTAGCCAAGCACTTGCCTTGCCGAGTCTTAATTAACTTAATAAGTGCGTTTTCGTAACAGCATCCGCCGAAATAGAAGAAAAAGCGAGCGTCCTCGCTTGCTATATACATGTTAAAGTATATATAAAAACCCTATAATAGTATACTGGAATTGACGGAAAGTTAATAATATTAAGGTCTTTTCGACGACCAAATCATATAATTAGAATATTAGTTAGTAGTCAAACAACAATAATACAATCAATTCTGTATGCCATAAAATAATAACTATACATTACTATCTTTCTTTAATAATTATATAAACGTTATCGAGTAGAGAAAAATTAATCCCGATCGATAGTACTCGTTAAACATTTAAATGCAGCGGCGAGATAAATAGATATAGTATTGCTATAATATATAGTTTATAAAGACATTAATAAAGTAGCGATATTATGCTTTCTAAGACGATCTCTTCTTTTTACGAGTAAGTTTAACTAAAAAGACGAAGATAAAATCGTGCATATAATAGCTCGGATTCTAGCTGCTTTCTTCTTATATTTCCTTACTAACTTAGAAGCATTATCAAGATCCTTAATATTATATCACTGATTATATTTAGGATTATATTTCTTTTATCTCACTAGGTATTCTATAGTTAAATTATATCCCTTTTTAATAATTCGTTTATTAAAAAGTTATTCGATTTCTAAGTTAATAGTGTTATCGTTATTAATAAAAATAGGCGAGATGTATTAAGGCCGAGGGCGTTGAAAAGAATTATTCTATAGCGTAGAATAAGGTTTTAATTATGCTATCGTAAAGATAAGATAAACTCTTTATTCTATAGAAATAGCAAGTCTATAGATAAGTCTATCTACTCTATTCATAATTTAAAAAGAATCGATATATTATTATAATAGCTTATTGATAATATCGAGAGTAGATAAGATCTTATAGTCTTTATATAGGCGAAGAAGCGCTTATTCTTTCACTCTAAAAAATATTAATTAATACTTTCTATCGTAGTGAAATTTATTAAACATTTAGATAAAATCGATAATATCTTTAACTGTAATTTATATAGAGATATAATCGACTTTAATTAATAATCGAAGCAAATTTAAAGATCTATTTAGAGTAAAATCATAGATTACTTCGCTAGGCGTAATCCCAGAAGAGACGGAATTATTTAAGAAGATCTATATTCGTAATAGTACTTTCGATTATAAGATAGATCTCTTTAGAATATACACGAAGTATCTTAAAGCTATCTTAATAGTTTAATTAATACGTTCGCTCGCATTATTAATCTACGAATAATAGACTATTAAATAAAATAGAGAAATCTTTAATAGTTTGAAAAGCGATTTTTAGAGTTTCGAAAGAAATTTTCTATCTCGATCGCTAATAATGACCTTTGAGATTCTCTAATTAATAATATTAAGTCGATTTAATAATACTTTTACTTAATTAGATATTTTTTAAATTAATTTATTAAAAATTAATTAAATAACTTTTATGAACTTATAAGTAATAGATATAATATAATTTAGCTTATAATTTAATAGAAATAATATTAGAATAAAATTAATAGTTAGAGTGTGAAAAGGCACGAACGAAGATAAGATTAACTACAAACTATCATAAGATACGTGCCTTCTTATCTATAGAACTAAACACTCTAGATAATATCGAATAAAGTCCCGCAAGTGCTTTATAACTTCATAAATATATTAGAATAATATAACGATTTCGTAGTATCTTTAAAAGCTAGAATATTCTTTACTAGTAAAGTGAGAATATAAAGTTATTATTAACTAGTAGTTCTATTAATATAAAAGATAAGATCTTACTAAAGACTTTGCCGCTCTTATTATTAATTTTCTCTCGGCCGAGTTTACTATTCTAGCTATTCTTATTATTAATTCTTCGGTCGAGACGAAAAATAGAGGTTAGCATTAGTAGCAAAGAGATGCTTTTCTCGCACGAAAGGTAAAGAAGCTACGTTCTCGCTAAGACTATTATTAATATCGAGCTATATAGAAATTCTTTTTTAATAATTATCTTATTAATAGTCTTAAATACATTTCTTATAAAATAAAGCACTTATTTTTATTAAACTCGCAGTGAAAAGAGTATTTAATTTCGAGTAATAATAAGGTAGCTTATCTCTATTTAGACTTACAAGTCTTAATAAAGCATTAGACACGATATGCTCTTTACTTAGTTTATAAGAGATAATTAGATTAAATTACCTTAAGAATTGAGTAGCTCGAATTAAATAAATATTTATTCTTATTATTGATATAATTGAGATAATCGAATTTTACTTCATGATATTAATAATAGTAGAGTAATCGATCTATATTCTCATAGAATACTTTAAAGATTCGATTATATATCTTATTTTCTTTAGACATTAAATAAGATTAGTAATCTTTAACTTCGTAGACTAGTAATTTCTTTCTACTATAATTAGAAGTCTTAATAGAAAAAGAATAGACTTCATCTCTACACGAGAAGATTATTTACTATTATATTCATTTGATCTAATATAAGTATTTGATTTAATATATTTAATATAAAAGACTATCGCCTCGAAATCAAACTTCTTTAAGATATTCAAGTTAATTTATAATATTCGAGTATTATTAAAATATATTAGAATCGTTAACTAGAATAGTGTTTCTTAAAGAAGTTAAAAAGAAGCTAATTACTTCTCTAAAGCTATAGATAGTCTTATTCTAGAAGATTGTTATTTTCGCTAACATTTAGAGTTCGATACTTCTTTAAGAAGTAATATTTTAAGCTTCTATAA
This sequence comes from Xanthoparmelia taractica, assembly GCA_033085395.1. NCBI lineage: Eukaryota > Fungi > Ascomycota > Lecanoromycetes > Lecanorales > Parmeliaceae > Xanthoparmelia > Xanthoparmelia taractica. The sequence continues at coordinate 46,294 of JANQBS010000243.1, read as the reverse complement.
GAATTATATTAATTATATATAAAAATAAACGTACTAACGTAAATAGCCGATTAATCTTAAGTAATATTCGAGTTCTCTTAAAATGCTAAGATACTATAAATTCGAAATAGCTTTAAACTTATCTTCTGAAGAAATTAAGTCGAAAGAATTAACTTTTCTATCTAGCAAGTTAACGTTTAAATATCTTAGAAAGATCTTTATAAGAGAAATAGTAATATTAAATCTTATAAAAAGCTTAAATAGCTAACGAAGATCTTATAAGTGCTACTGAAATATTATAGTATTCGTAATAATATTATTAACGTAAGTCTTTGCGATGGAAATATATCGCAAGATCTTATTAATTTAACGTTAAATATAGACAATCGAATTTATATAATTTATGATTAAAATATTAAAAGTTTCTTGATCTTTATAACTTATAATAATCTATATATAGCGATAATCTAAATATACTCGCTATTAATAGAAAAAGAAAGTAGTATTAATTATTAAAATAAAATCACATTTAATTAGTATCTTAATTATATTCTATTAAAGAGATATTAAATATATATCTTAAATTAATAAGTTATTTAAATCTCGAATATTAATTATTAATCTTTTCTTAATAATATTATTAGATAGTGTTTTTTATATAATAAATATCGAATAGAAGAAGAGTGTGAAATCTTTAATTTATTTAAGCCTTCCCTATTTATATAGCTTATTAAAGACTTTATCGACTATCTCTCGATCTCGTGCGCCTAAGAAATAAATTTTAATCTTTTTATTAATCTTAATTTATTAGTTATCTCGTAGCGAAAGCTTTATTTATTTCTATTCTAATACTTTAATAAAGTCTATATCTTATTAAATCTCTAAGAATTCGTTAACTAGATCGATTAATGTAGCCTTAGTCTATATATCCCCGAAAATTATAACTTTATTTAATAGCTTAGTTTCTTTAGCTAATAAGAAAGTTATTTAATTTAAGCTTAAGTCTATGCTTAAATTTATAATTATCTTCGTTAAGGCGAATTTAGATTCGATATTAATTTAAAAGTAATTTTCGTAGTTTATTTCGAGAATATTTTCAAGTCTTAATTTCCTTGAAATTTGAATAGACGTATTAGACTTATTTCGAATTAGAATTCCAGTTATCGTATAATTAATTAAATAAGCGAATATTATTAAATTTGTCTATACTACTAGCTCGAATAAGAAATCACGATTATTAAATAAATTGATTTTCTTAATTAATAGAATTATCTCGCTATATAAAGATATAAAAATAGATAATTTAATATAGATCTTTCTTCGAATAAACTCGCCTCGAGATCGAGCTATAATATTAATCGTAATGCTATAACTTTTAATTCTTACTTTCTTATTAACTATATTAATAATAATTTCTTTAGACTTAATAATATTATTTTTAATAAGCATTTTAACACGTAAGTTATTAATAATATATAATTCTCTACGTAGATATATAAGCACTTTTCGTCCTTAATTATTAATTTTAGAAAAATAGATATCTTACGTAACGTACTTCGAAGTCTCGTGCTTAGAAGCACCCACTTCACGCACTTGTAAAGATATTATTATTTTAAAGATAGCCTCCTTCGAATACTATTGAGAATATTATAATCTATTTATTAAACTTATATTATATCTAATATTAATATAAACTTTATTCTCTTAATTAATAGAATCGAGTTTAACTTTAATTATAATATAAGTCTAATTTTAAAAAGTAAAATTATTTCTTAAATTCTAATTGAAAGCGAAGAATTTAATAATTTTTGATTAATTATCAGCGAAAGGCTTTATAGGTACTACTTCGTTAACATAAACGTGTTTCCTAAAGTAATTAACACGTAAATACTTATATAGTTTAATCTTAAATAAGAAGAATTCCTAATAATTTCGATAGTAGGTTTCGATGCCCATAAAGCCAGCAAACTAATTATTATTTAGCTATATAGAAAGCTCATCAAAATTAGTATAATATATCTTATTTTTATACTAATCTTCGTCTATAAAGTAATAGTATTCGATATTAGTATTTTCTTCCTAATGATCCGAACTAGTTTATTCGTTATACTTTAACTTAGTATTTTCGTTAGTGATAGAGACCTAATAAGTAGCTACTTTTAAACGATTTGTAGTATTAAATTAAGATTCTTAATTGCTTTAATTTTACTAAGAATCTTAGACTAATCTTAAAGAAAAACTTTATTAAAGATCTTAATTTAATCTTAAAGAAAACTATTATTAACTATCAAATAAAGGTCGATTCGAGATCGAATTTGACGCGTTTGAAGCGGCGATTTATAAGGATTAACGAGGCTAAGCGTTTTGCTATGAATTTAAATAAGCATTTTAATTATTATATTAGCGAGGAAATAACTAAGTTAATTAAGCGTTTTAACTCTTATATTAATTATTAAGTTAACGAAAAGACTATTAAAAGTAAGGTCGCTAATATTAATTATTAGAACTCGCACTTTACTAAGACTAAAATTATTAAGAAGCAAATTGCTATTATAAACGAGGCTAATACTAATCAAAAATACTTCTATTATTATTACTCTAATTTTAATAACGATTCTAAGAAAATCTTATAGAAAATTTATATATTCTCGAATTATATCTACTTATATAGATTTATTAGTTATACTTAAGATTATTTATCTTCTCAAGAAAATTATATAAGATAATTTAATTCTTTAATCTTCTTAAGTCACGCCTTAGCTTAGCATTTAAGTTATTATAAATTATATTAAGCTAATTTTTAATACTAATTAAGTCGATATTCTTCGAAATATATAAGATCTTTTATATATACTTTCGAGACTCCCTTTTACTAATAGTATCTCTTAATATATATCTCTTCTTTAATAACAAATTAATTATTACGTTAATAAATATCTTAAATCGCTCGATAAGTATTATTTTTCACTTATTTAGTCTATGCTTAAGCTTTATAAGACACTTATTATTATTAGAAAGCTCACTTAATTATTATTTTAAAGTAGATTCTTTAAAATAAGTCTAGAGATTTATACGAACGAGCTTATTATTCTTAATGCCAGCTACGTTACGAGTATACTTTAAAAGTAAATATATATTTCGAAAGTAAGTCTCTTTTGAAGTATACTTTATTAAAGAAGCATCGAAAGCTATTAACTTATTCTTATATATTCAATTAAAAAATCTTATATTATTAGTATTTCATTTATTAACTAGTGTCGATACTATTTCTATTATAGTATTAATATTATTCTATTCTAGCGATTCTCGCTTATTAGACGATTCAGATATATTACGTAAAAGGTCTTATAATATAGTTTATTACTATTATAAAAAGCTAGTATTCTATTAATTAATCTCGTTATTTTTAATTATATTAAAATTATTTAAAGTATCTCTAGAAGTAGCATTTATACTTAAATTTAAAATAAAATTTATACTTAAGTTTAAAGTAGAATTCGATATAACGTTTAAATTAGTTAAATTATTAGAGTTAGAGTTAGTACTAGAAGAATTTCTAATAAAAGAATTATCGATAATAGAACTTTTAAGAGATATATCGTCGATAGAAGAATATTTTCTTAATTTTCTTAATAATTAAATATTAGTCTTAAATTTAATTAGAGTAGCCTTAAAAATTGATCGATTAAATATTTAGCTAGTTAATTAGTTTAATAAAGTCTTAATAGATATAGAACGAGCTCTTACACGTGCTTTACGAACTAATATAATTATTTCTTTTATAATCTCTAAAGGCCTAAAATTAATCTTAATAATATCGATAATAAATTACTTAATATCGTCAAAGATAAGATTAATAAAGACGTGCTTAAAGTGCTGAAATTCGTCTATTTGAAAGATTAAAATAATAATATTCTAAAAGATAGAATTTAGAGCTAACGGAGTTAGGATGATAGTAGTCTTCTTAATAATAAAAATAGAATAATAATAGTCTTCTTAATTACGAAGAGATAGTATTATATTAACGAGAAAGATATCTTATTAATATAAAGATATATGCAATTAAATAGTATAGTATTTCCCTTCTTTTTTATTCAACTATAGTAAAGATAGTATAATAAGTGACTTAAAAGGGGCGGCAACGTGCTTAAAAGAACAATGATAGTCTATCACAGTAGTAATATAATAATGCAACAATGATATTAATGATAGTAAGCGTGAGGGAGATAAGTTTGATAACGAACTCAGTGAGATTCCGACCGTCCGGGTAAGAATTCCGATGATTTTATATACGGATCTTATTAGATAGAATACAGTTCTCCGCGGAAAGGGTTATTTCAACGACTATAATAAGTATTAATTAAGTAATAATAATGAAGCAATAATGAAGAATCTCCTGGAATAGCTACATAGCTATTTGAGCGTTGCTACCATACTATAACAGCAAAGGGAGTATAGTCAGTTCTTCTGTGTGTAAGTCTTGATTATTCTCAGTTGGAAAATTCTATCTAAGTCAGGGCCAGCCAAGCACTTGCCGTAGCCAAGCGTCAGCTAAGCACTTGCCTTGCCGAGTCTTGATTGGCTTGGCAAGTGCGTTTTCGTGACAATAATATTATCGTCGATAGATAAGTTTCTTAATATTATAATAGATAATTCTCTAATGTTAATAATAACATCGTGAGTACGAATAAATTTTAATTTGCTATTGCGATTTCGAGCGGCAAGTTTATTCTTAATACGTCTATTCTAAAGCGAGAGCTATATAGTAATTAGAAATAGAAAGATCTATGCTTAATTAATATTATCTTTTATCTAGACTTTTAATATTAACGTCGAGAAGAAGTTATCGAATTTTTAATATTCTTTATTCTATTATTAAAAATATTAAGACTAAGATAGTAATTATAAAATAGCGCGCGATGCACTTAATAAAACTAAATTACTATTTTCGCTTACGCTAAATAAAATTTAAAGTCTATTAATAAATTAGAGTAAAGAGTAAAAAATTAATAAAGATTACATTAAAGATAGTGTAGAAATATAATATCTTATCTTGTTAACTAAGCTTAAAATTAGCATATATAATAATATATAATAAAATTATTCTATTTAATAAAAGATAGAAACTTTAAGAGTATAAGAGTTAAAGTTATAATAGGGTTAATACGACGTTAAAGCCGTTTAAGACTTATTACGAAGATCTTTTTAAAGATATTTTATAAATATAGAAATTATTATTAATAATTAGTATTTAATTAAGCGTAATACTTGAATAGAGAAAGTATATATCTTTAAGCTTATTACGCATATAATAGAAAAGCGAATAAGAACGTTAATAGTAAGTTAAAGTTATATATTTAGATAATTTAATTAGTTACTGCGATAAAGGATATTAAATAAACTTTAACTATCGTTATTTAATATAGTCTCTTTCGAAATAATCGTAGCGATTATAATTAATACGAAGTTTAAAATAGATTTTATGATTATAATTTCTATCTAAGATTAATAATATAATTTTATAAAGAAACTCAATTAAGAATATCATGAAAATAGAATAAAAAATATTAGAAGAGTAGCAAATAGAAGATAAGCAAGAACGTTAAAATGAGTTATTCGTAATATACTTTTTATAGCAAGAAAAAGAGATAGTATATAAGCGAGAGATAAGACTAAGCGTGATGAATAAGGCGAATAAGACGAATAAGATAAATATAATAACGAGGCTATAAGGTAGATAAAGGGTCTATATAGAAGCTATATATAAATATTATAATTGTTCTATTATAATATTAATCGAATAATAATAACTATTAAGAATTAAACGGTGTCGATCTTCTAAAAGATAATAGCATATTCTATAGACTCACTTAAGCTCTTTTATTATTTTCTAATATCTCGTATTTATTATTAAAGATCTTAAAGATAAAGTAAAAGTAGGTGATAAATATAGCGCGTATATAATAATTATTATGCGGGTGAATAATATGTATTTAGAACTAATAGGCTCGAAAAAAGAAACGCGTATTGAAGCTAAAAGAGATATTAGAGGGCTACACTAATTAAGGCGCTAGGCGCAATATATAAGATTAAAATTATTATTAATATTTTCTTATAACGCGTTATAAGAATAAATTAATTAAAGTCTAAATTTAATAATAAGAATTAGAGTCTCGCTAATAATTTTAATTATAAATTTCTAAATTAATTAAGCGTTAAATATTCTCTTATCTTTTATTTCTTATTGACTTTAAATTTATTATATATCGTATAGTAATATTTTAAGTTATAAGACGATAAGAATTATTACGTATTTCTAATTAATGCTAAAAAGTATATTATCTCGAGAGTATTCTTATAATTAGACTTCTCTTTCTTATCTTCTTTTATCTCTAAGTTCTTTGTAATTTAATAAATAAAATTCTCTTTTTATAAGAATTAATCTTTCTTAATTATTATAAGACTTTAAACGTTATTACTTTAATAAAAATAAATAATTAGTTTCTTCTTAATACGAAAGCTAAGCTTCGTTTTAAACTAATTAAATTTATAGACTTTATCTTTATTATTAAGACTTCGTAAAGAAAGCGAAAATTCCTATAAAAAGTTCTAGCTTATAAAGAATATAAGAAAGTAAAGCTTAAATATAATAGTATTAATAAAGTATCGTTTTATAGCAACTATTAACGTAGACGTAAAATATATATTTCGCTAAGTTCGTATTTAATTTATAAAGAATTCTTGCTTTAAGATAAGAATAAAGATTATATAAGATATCTTATTCTTTATTCGTATTATATTAATCTTTTAAAGTAAAAGCTTATAAGAAATATATTAAAAAAGAAAGCGAGTAAGATACGGCAAAGTCGTTTAAATTATTATATAATATTCTTTTAATAAATAGTTATTAGAACTCTTTAGATAATAGCGATAATATCTAAATTAAGAAAGAAAACGTATCGAACGAAACTTTAAATTAAAGTTTCTTCTACTTTAATAACGAGCGTTAGTTAATCGATTTAAAGATTAATATTTCGAAGTTATAGCTAAAGAGCTCTTTATATTCCTTATTAAGCGTTATTTATTTAATTATAATATAATCTTTTAAAATATCGAGGGTCGTCTACGAATTAATATTATTTAAGACATCGATTTTTCGAAAACGCTTTTATTAGAATAGATAAATTATTTAATAGTGATCGAGCAAATTCGACTAACTTAATATAATAAAAAGATTATCGATATCGACTTAGCGACTTTAATTAACGATTACTTTAATTTTTATTTAAGTTTTAATAGATTTCTAAAGATTAATTACTTTAAATCTTAATTATTCGTAAAGATATTAAGCACTTAAGAGAAATAGTAAATATTTTATCGTAAAGTATAAAAGCTTTATAGATATATTAATTATTTAATTTAGTCTAGATATCTTTAAATACTCGTGATACTAAGACGAGTTATACTCGACTTCCTAACGCTTTAGATAACTCTTATCGTCTATAAGATAAAATAAAAGAAGTTACGTTTATTTAATTTAATTAATAAAGAAGATAAATTCTATATTTTATTTATCGAATAACTTTAAAATTAAATATATATAATAATTTTAAGGCTACGGCGAGAGCTCGATTAATTTTCTTTAAATACGATTAAGTGTTTTATATATAAATATTAATAGATAAGTATAAACGAAGATAATTATATAAATAAAAAATAAGATTAATTTAGAATAAAGAAGAGCTTAATTTAAAAAAAAATAAGACATTATTTAGCTTAGTTTTATATACGTATAATATATCTATATCTTTACGCGAAGATCTAAAAGGCGTCTACTTCTTTACTTATTATTTATAACTTTAACTCTTTTATAGAACGTAAGAGTAAAGTCTTTATAAAGTTAATAGAGGGATTCGATTTATAATACTTTATATCTAAAATGCGATATTAATAATATAAGAGATTAAATTAATATAACGATTAGTACACGCTTAATAGTATTAAAAAAAGTTTATAAAATAAATATATTTATTGCAAGCCGCTAAGAACTATATTTTCTTATTTTCTTATCGTAATAGAGAATTATAAGCGAATTTAAGGGCTCGTATTCTCTTAAAGATCGAGGTTCGTATTTCTATCTAGATCGTTAACACGTTAGCTATATTCTCTTAATTAATTCTATCGCTTCTATCTTAACTCGCTTAATAAATATTAAAAAACTTAAAGTTTATATTATTTTTCGAATTTTTTATAATTAATTTTTCTCTTATATTAAAAATAAATAATAATATTAGAATCTTAGATAAATCTTAACGTTTTATTTTCTTAATTATAAAAAAGAACTCGAAAGATTTAAGATAATAATCTATCTCACTTAAAAATAAAGATTAAATATAGCGAATTTTTTATTTATAATTTAATATCTATCTTAGAGTTTATATTAATTTACGCGATAACGATTAAATCTCTCAATTTATATATTACTAAAATAATTAATATATCGAATATAATTATTTTAGCGAATACGACTAAAGATTAATATTTAAATCTCACAGTCTATATAGATTATAGTACTATAAGCAATATTATTAGATTTATATTATCTTATAAGACGAAAATTAAATTATTAGAGATCGTCTTTAAAATTAACTAGTAAAACTCTATTAGCGATATATAAATTATAAATAAAATCTTTATGGCCACTCGATCGCGTAGAGTAATAAATAAATATCTAGAATCTTTATTCGATTATATTAATAATTAAAGTAACGTATAGAATATAAATCGAGCTTCTTTAATTACTTAATCTATAGTCGCGTATATTAAGAGCGTGATAAGAGATGAATATTTAGCTTATATTAATAACTTTAATGCTATTTCGATTACGAATATATTTAGATAAGTTAATATAACAACGTCTAATTTATTAGTTTATAAAGTCGATAATTTACGATAAAGATTCTTATTCTTTATCCTCATATACGTTGAAGATAATCTTTATTATTTACGACTTATAGTTAATCGAAATAATTCATTATCTCGAATATTCTCGTTACTATCGTATTCTCTAGATATAGCTATAATATTAATATACGAATATAAGGGCCTGAGAAATTTATTATTATGCGAAGTAAGATAAATTTTAATCTTATACGACAAGATTCGTTGACTGAATCTCTTAGATATTAATATTATCCTTATAAATCTTAATCTTTTTAGATATTTATTTATCTATTTTTCTACGAGATAAAAGATTTTTTAAAAGAATTTAGAAAATTAAATAACTTATCTCGATTACGAAATCGAATTTTTAGATATATATTATAAGACTTAAGACCTTAAAGGGATTCGAGTCGATTACTCGTAATTTCGAATATTCTTATATCTTTCTAAAGATATTCGATAGATAATTTATTCTTTAGCGCTAGACTTTAATATATCTCTAGATATAGAAAAGCCCTTATAAATAAGATCCGATTAACGTTATCGGAATTATTTTAATAGGGTTTATCTATAGCTCTATAAAGATATTTATACGTTAGATATCTTATAGAAGTTTAATCGAGCTATTTTCGAGGATATTATCTTCTATTATCGCTGATAAATAGATTATATAATTCAAAAGTTATCTATATCGTATTAAGATAACGTAATAATAAGTATTACTTCACGTCGCATCAAATCCACCTTATTAATTCTTAGGGTTTTAAAAAGTATCTTGCTTAGAAGTATAGCGATATTTTTATTAGAATGAAAAATTTAAGTGAGAAGAAGATATAATAACGTGTAAATAGTTTTTGTAGGATTTTAGACTGGCTTAATAAGCGAACGAATTTATAATATCTAATAGTAATTTAATTTAATTAAATATTTTATAAGATAAGAAATCTTAGGTCTCGCACTTATTAATTTATTATATCTTTAAATATTAATTAAGGGCTATTAATTAAGATCTTTTAAATAAAAACGCGATATTTTAATACTTTATTTAATTATCTCGAACTCGCTATTTTAAACGCGTAATATAATTCTTTTAATCTATTATCTAGCTATCGATATATCTTCTCTATAATTAATTTCTAGCTAATAACGTAATTAGCACATAATAATAATAAATAGTATTTTAGTCTACTATTCTTATAGTCTCTTCTAATCTTATAATATCTTTTAGCGATATTATCTACGTGCTAAAAGCTTTAAATATACTTTATAACGCTTTTAATAAATTTCTTCGATCTTATAAAACGAAGCTAAAAGTAATTATTTAAAAACTTTAATTACTAATCGAAGATTATAATATAATTATTATTATATTTAGCTATTCTAAGGTAATAGTATATATAAATAATTCTAACTAAGCTTCAAGCACTTCTATCTCTTATAACTTCTCGTTAAATATTTCGAATATTAGCGATTACTTCTTATTATCCCTCGTAGTGACTTTTTCCTTAAATTAACGTATCTTCTCTTAATCTTTTCTAAACTCTTATATATTTTTAATTATATTAAATTTAATTAAGAATTTTATTTTAAAATTAAGTAATAATTTAGAGAAAATTAAAGAGTTTTTATCGTAAATAAGCTATAAAGATATTAAGAATAAACGAATATAAAAAAAGATAATTCTCGCGTTATTAATCTTTAGATAATTAAAAATTATATAATATCGCTAATTCTTAAATTTTATAGAGAATTAAGCTAGCGATTCTTAGCTTTTAAATTTAACGAGTGAGAAAAAAATAAATATAAGATATCTAAAGCTATAGCATTTATAAAGCCAAGAAATCGTAAATTCGAATATATTATAGAGTTTCTAAAAATAAATTAGAATCGCTTTTTAAATAGTTTAATAGTAAGAAGAGAAATAAAATATAAAATTAAGTTATTTCTCTGCGAGACGTTACTAAGAGAAAAAGATTTCTTAGCGATATTTATTTTTCGTTATATTTCTTTACGATTAATTAAACTCGAGGAGTTTTTTAATTTAAAAGATATAATTAAGAAAACGAACGCGATTAAGAAGCTTACTTAATAGCGATTGATCTAGCTCGATCGCTATTAGAGAGATTACGATAATAAGTAGCTATAATTAATGTATCTATCTAGCTAATTTTTAGATAGAATAATATAATAGTATCTATAGATTAATTAAATTAATTGTTATTAAGCCTTATCGTAAAGGCTTACGAAGTAAATATAAAATTATAACACGAAAGCAGCGTGAATTATATTGTTATTGTAATATAATATCGTTGAAGTATTAAATATTTATTGTGACGTATAGACTTAAACGAGTATATATATAGAGTTTCTTTTATTATTAAAATCGGAATAAAAGTCTTAACGAGCTTTAATAGTAAATATTTCTTTCTTTTTCTTCTTTTTCTTAAGCTTATTTCTTATTAAATTTTATAATATTTTAATTTTTAATTTAAAAATAATCTCTATAAATATTTTTAATATTATAATAATCTCGCCGATTTAATAGACTTACTTTACTTAATATAAATAAAGTTAATAATCTATAGCGTCGCGCTCTCTTAGATACGATAATATAATTATTAATAATATAATTAGAATATTAATAAATAGTATTGCTTATCTTACAATATTAAATAATAGCGAATTCGATATATATATTCTAATTTAAAGAAATATCTCTTTAAGTCTTAATAATCTAGATAATATAAATTTCTTATAATAAACGAATCTTTTAATAGATTCTTTTAATCCCTAGTATCAAATTATAATAAAAAATATCTTTAAGATCTCGAATCTCTTATATTATATATAATAAGATAATCTATTTTTTAATACGCTATATCGAAAGCAAATAAAAGAAAGATTCGAGTTCGATTTATCGAGCTATTTATTAGCGACTTTATTCGCTAATTCTTTATATCGAAAATAATTAATAGCTCGATTCTTTAGCCCTACGAGCTATATATTAGATAATTTATATTTCACGCTTCGTTAAGAGTAGATAATAGCTACGTTATTTAATAATTTAAGCTATATATAATAAATAAGCTTATTCTTTAATGTAGAGTAAGAATAAATAATCTCGAATCTCTTATATTATATATAATAAGATAATCCGTTCTTTAGTATAATATATCTAAAGTAAATAAAAGAAAGATTTAAATTCGACTCGAGCTATTTATTAGCGATTTTATTTATTGATTTTATATCGAGAATAATTAAAGAGTAAATGAAATTCTCGTTATTTGATTCTATAAATCGAATATAATAATTAAATCTCTAAAATATATAGTTTATTTAATCTTCGTAGACTCTTTCTTTATCGAATTAGACGTTTTATTTAAATTCTTTATTATCGATTTATATAAAGCTTTATAAACGACTTAATTTAGATCTTTAAATAATAAGATAATAGATAATAAATACGATACTTTTTAAATTTAAGTTAATTAAAGATCGAAATATTAAGCTTATACGTATAATTTTTATTATAAAGAGAGGTTATTATTCGATTAATAAATATAATATCTTTTATTCTTACGAATAATTAATATAAGATTCGCGTAATATAATTAAATTAATTAATCTACTTTTTTAATTAAACTTAATTTTCTTCTAATAAATTACTATATCTTTACTTTTATTATATTAGATATATTATATTTTTTCTAAAAGTATAAATTAAGGAAATCGAAGCTATTATTTAAAAAGAAGCGTGAGATATCGTTTTTCTATTTAATAGTAAAATAATTATTTCTAAAACATTAAACGTTATAGAATAATATTCTTAAAGAACTCTTTTAGATTTTAAAATTAACTCTAAATTTAATATTAATTCTTACGTAATAACGTTCTTATTTAGCGTTATATCTAATAATAGCATTTAATTCAAATTTCACTATATATTTAAAAGCCTCACTCGACACTCCGTTCGGCTCAGATACTTCTATTATTATCTTACGATAATTCATCACGATATTTAGCTCGTAAACTTATTCGCTATTTATCTACTTTAGTTCTATTAATATATATAAGTTTTAAAAGTTATATAAAGTTTAAATACTTATTAATAACTTTAGATTATTTATTCTTATAATATTTATATATATTTTATAATAAAACCTAAGAGCGCAAAATAGAATAAAAAGATATATTACTTTGTTTTAAAAGAATATAGTAATCTTTATATATCGTTCGAGTTATATATTCTTTAATTCTCTTAGAGTGCTTATTATTATATTCTTTTTAATTATAATTTTTAATCTTTTCTATAATATTTTAATCGTAATAATATACGTTAAAAATATGATATCGATAATAACGTATATAACGACTATCTTATCTTATAATGTGATTCTTATTACGTATTAATGTAGAAAGAAAAGGAGGTGAGGAAAAGAAAGCGCTTATTAAATAATTAAGAATATATTAGTCGATTAGAAATAAAGTACATATAATATTAATAGTCGAATTATAATATAACGAAGTATAAGTTTAAATCTTATTCTATAAATTATAATATAATAATAGTATAGCTAATTGTTTCGATTACGCTAGACTATTTATATAAATAGATCTCTCCTTATTTAGATATATTCTCTATTATAGCGTTATTATTATTAATTTTATTAATAATATCTTCGCTAATACTTAGATATATTTTATTAAGAGAATTCGTATCTAATATCGATAGGCCTTTATAATTCTTTTTGATTTCTTCGTTATCGATTTTATCTATATCGAGAAACTCGATTATTTAAGCTATAGCTTCTTTATGCTCTTTTTCGCTTCGATATTTAAAATAATCTTTAATTATATTTACACGTAATTTATACTATATCGTCTCTTCTATTATAACGAAAATATTAACGTTAATTAAGAATTTATCGAGATAGATATTAGTAATAAGTTTCTTTCGTAAAGTTATTAATAAAAATATTTAATTAAATATAGAGAAGTGAGATTTAATTATAATTAAATACTTTATCTTATTTATTATATTAAGTAACTCGCGAGAAATTTAAGCCTTATTAATATTATCTTAATAAAATCTAGTTTTTAATTTCAATTATATATACGTCTAAAGAATATCTACGTTATTACGAAAGTAAGATATTAGCTTTCTTAAATATGTAATAAAGTTATAATTTTAAATAATAAAGAGAAAAGAGTCGTTCTATATATTAAGAAGAATTAATATTTTACTTCTTTTTAATTAAGTATATAAAGAGAATAATAAGAATATACTTAGATTAAATACGTATTAATATAGAACGCTATAAATAGATCGAAGTATATATAGAAAATTATTAAGAAATATCTAAGAAACGATAATAAATAAAAAGAATCTTAATTAATTAAGATTTTAATCTTAAGATTAATTCTTAAATAATATTATAACTTTAAATAGAATCGCTAAGAATTAAATAATTATATTTATTTAAAATTATCGATTTTTTAAATTTTTTTAAGAAAGTATTATAATACAAGTAAAGAATAGCTAAATTAATAATAACTATATATTAAAAGTTTAAGTAAGCGTTAAGCTCGCTTTAAAGAATAAAATTAAAATATTTAAATGCGAGAAGTAGATTTATCAAATAGAAAATCAAAGAAGTCGCTTATATTCTAGTCGATAAGTTATTTATAAATTAATATTTTAGCGACGCTTCTCTTTCTCGCTAATATAGACTTTTTTAATATTATTAATATCTTCTTTTTATTAATATAAGATATCTAAGATTAAATTAAATAATACGACTTTTATAAAAGCGAGACTCGATTTATTTATTACTTTAGAAGTAGTATATATAAAATCGAATACGAAGTATTATCTAATTAAAAAGTAATTTTTAAAAATAACGTTTAAATCTTTAGATCTACTTCTTCGATAAGTAATCTAAAAACGAGTTTATTTAAAAAATTAATTCGCGCTTTAAATCTTTAACAATCTTTAATTATTCTTAATTTAATAAAATAAGATTAATTATTATAAATATTATAGCTTCGCTAAATTAATAAAAATAATCTCTTTAAGATATATTATAGATCTTAAAATCTTATAATTTATTTAATATTTATTAAATCTCGATGAGAATTATTTTATATTTTTACGTTTTTTTCTTCTTAAACTTATAACGTTTAAAAAGAGTTTTAGAAGTAATAAAAAGAGTCTCTCACGTTTTAAACGCTAATTATTTAAAATCTTCTTTAAATAATATAAAATTATATTTAATATATTAATATTAATTATTATAATTTAATAATTATAGAAGCGTATATTATTATTTAAAAAGTATAAATGCGAACTTAAATCTCGCTTTATAGTATATTATATTTTAAGATCTTAATTAAAGAAGTTAAGAGTTAATAGACGATATTTAATACGCTATTATTCGTTTTAATTCGAACGTTATCTCGTTTAAAATAGAGAAAATATTTTTAAGCTTCTCTTTATATAAGCGATTCTAATATTATAAATAAGCTTTTTCTTAAGCGTTTTAAAGAGAAATCTCGAGTATAAACTCTATTTATAAATATAGCGCTTATTTGAAAAGAAGTTATAAATCTATTTTTTTAGAAAGAAGTCGCCCTCGAGATAGCGAATATACTTTATTATCTTATAGATGAAAAAGTTTTAAAAATTCTAATAGTAAGCTTGATTTTAATTCACTTTATTAATAATATAATTATATATTTATTCACTCGCCCGAAAATATATAACTCGAAAAATAAATAAATATAAGACTTTACTCGCTTTTATCTTAAATAATAAAAGACTCTCTTATTAAAAATAACGATCTATTAATATTTCTTAAATCGCTTTTGTTTTTAAATAACTCGATTATTTTCACGCTTCTTCTAATACTCGAATAAGTTCGAATTATTAAATCGAATATTAAGTTCTAAAGACTTCGATTTCTTCTTCTTTTTTCTAAATCGCTAAAGAAAAAATAATAATAATATATTATCTTTTATTACGTTCTTATAAGATAAAAAATAAGGACTTTAACGAATTAAAGTAATAAAGTTATAAATTTAAAGCTGAGAAAGAAGTTAAGAAATAGATTATAATTACTTTTACTTTTTTATAATAAGAGCGACGATATAAAAATTACAATAAGAATAAAAAGAGAGCTTAAAAATATAAGAACTTTTATTTCGAGATATGAAAAAGAAAGAAAAAGCGAGAATCTATATTTAAGAAAGAGATTAATAAAAAATAGAGAAAGAAAATTACGAAAATTAAATAACACCGCTTTCGGGGCTTAATATTATTCTCGGGAATCTTACGCTAGATAAAATCCTCGTAAGTAACGTCTATAAGTATATAAATTATGAAATAGACTGTGTTTAAATAATAATATTGTTCTCGAGAGAACGAGTATACTCTATTATTCACGAATAAATCTTAAATAAGAATTCTTAAGAATAAGACGTTGAAAAGAAATAAATAATAGACTGAGGTTCGATTATCTATATGCGTCTTATATAGTATATTATAGATATTAATCGAGTCGAGGGGAGTAGAAATAAAATAAACAAATAGTAGTATCTTCGATCTGTCGACTTCTATAGACGAGATAATACTATATGCGAGTAAACGATTAGTATAAGCTAGTCTAGATTAACTTATATTTAAAATCGGATTTATTTGATTCGATGAACTCTATTATTATATCTTCTCTTAAGCTTGACGCTTAATTAGCTTTTCTCTATTATTAAGAATTTTTTTAAATTTTTTTGAATTTTTTAGTATTCGTTAACATTTACTAATATTTTCTAGTATTTTCTAATATTCGTTAATATCTTTCAATACTTTCTAGCATTTATTAATATTTTTTAGCATTTTCTAGTATTTATTAATATTTATTAATATTTTCTAATATTCTTTATTTCTCTTTTTTTTCTTAATATTCGTTATAATAAACTCGCCTCATATTATATTTTATATTACGATATATAGTAATTTTCGTTATATTAATAATTACGAAGAGGTATTATTTATCGATCTCGAGATTCTTCTTTAATAGAGTTATGAGATTATCGCGTCGCTTAAAGGCGAGTTAATAAGAAGAAAGTATAAAAGAACTTTAAACGAGTCGAGCGAATTTAATAGATTTTATAATCAACTTTATAATACGATTAAAGAACTTAACGTTAAGAAACGTTTAGATAATAAAGTTATTAAGTAGATTAACGAGATTATTAAGATTCTTATTATCTCGTAAATAGAATCGCCCTTAATTAAGTATTAGATATTTCTTTACAATATTTTTCACTATTATAGCTTAAGTTTAATTCTTTTTTACGCTATAAGCTTTATAAAAATAGAAATAATATATATAAAGTTAAATTTGCGAGTAAGTATTCTAATATATATAAAGAATATATAATCTTTTCTTAATTCTTCTATTCTAAAGACTCTCGTTAATAAATATAAAATCTCTTCGTTAAATAATATATGCGTTATACTATATATTAAACGAGAAGACTAATCTTATATAGATTTACGACTTATAGATATAACTTAATCGCGAAAGTGTATAAGATAGTTCGATTTTATAGTTAATTCTTATTAAGAAGCTACGAAGTAAAGTTAATTAATTAAAGAATATCTAATCTTCGTTAAGACGAGTATATTTATAAATAAAGAGTATTAAATAAATAAGAGTTCTCGATTAATTAATATATACGTTAAATTAATAATTTAATAATTATTAGATAAACTCGCTAGCGATAATTATAATCTAGGAATCAAAGACGTCTAAACGATCTTAAAGTCGAATTAAATAATAAGTCTTATATAATTAATAATTTCTTTTAATTATAAAACTTCGCTATTTATCACGATCTCGATTTTAAGGTATTTAAGCGATAGACTTATTAGATAGCGTAAATAGCTTCTATAATCATTAAAGAACGAGGCCTCTTAATTCTTCTCTTCTATATACGTAAAACGAATAGATCTTATATAATAATATTATTAATTCTTTTTTTATGAAATTATAATTAAATATTTAATTACTTCGATCTTAACGTTATTAATATACTTATTAAACTATTTATCGACGATTTAAATCGCGCTTTAATTATTACATATATCGATAATTACGACTACTATATTATAAGAAAAATATATCTTTTTATCTTTTAATAAATTTATTTAATCTAAAGAGTTATAATCGTTATATTTAATCTATAATATTTAATAATAATTATAATTAATTTCGAAGAAGAGAGAGTTTAATATATCTTATTCTTATATTTCTTTATGAGCTCTTTATTTATATTTATTTAAAGTTATATCTTAAAGATTATCGTTTAAGCGTTTTAGACTTATCTCGTAATATAACTTAAAATTATTAAATAATATTAAGTCGTAACGTAAGAACGTGTTATAAATAGATCGAGTTAAATATTAAAGAGATAAGTATTATTAAGAAGTATTAGCAATTATACGAGAATATAAAATTCGAGAAAAAAGATTTTCGTTACGAATAGAAGAAGAAAGTTAAGCGTAAATAATTTAAGTTTTGAAGTTAGTATTTATATAAACGTTATAGTATATTAAAATAACTCTTCTTTTATTTATTTAAATATATAAATATAAGAGAATAACTATCTTTTATAAAGTTATAAGAATATAGCGATTAATAAGCGAAATAAGTAGAGATAAATAAGACGATCTGCGTAGATTAAGATTAAGAAAGTATATAATATTACTTTACGATCTTAGACCTAATGACTCAAAAATATAATATTTATTACGTTAATTATATTAGTTATTTAAATCTTTCGCCTAATATAGAAGTTTCGCACATTATAGAACTTAATATAGCGTTATATTAATTTTTATCGTAACTCTATGAGAATAGACTTAATAAGATATATAACGTTAACGCTTATTCTTTTATTCTTATTCTATCTTTAGCGTTCGTAGAAAGATCTAAAATAGAAAGTAAATTAATGCGTTAAGAGATATAAATATAATTAAATAATCGTTAAAGCGAAGTAGCGCTTCGTGATATAGATAAAAAATAAAATATTAGTTATATGATCTCAATTATAGAAATACTCTTATTCCCGCTATTTCTAAGCATAATCTATGCTTATCGTTATCTATCGTATTTCGCCTTTATTTAACTTATTAATTATTTTAATTAATTATCTTACTATTTAAGATTATATAATTTAATCTTAAAATTCGCTTATATCTCGTAGAATATTAAGTTATATATCGTCGAGATTAATAATAAAGATTACGAGATTAATATAATTTATAGAAACGTATATCTACTTATAACGTAAAGATAATATTATAATGCGCTTCGCTAAATAAAAGTATATTATAATATTAAAATTATAAAATGAAGATAGAGATAGAGTTATACGTATAATTCTTAAGGACACAAATAAATAATAAACGAAAGTATATATTATAGCAAGGCTTTTAGTATTTACTATAGCGCTAGATCTAATATAGCTTAAATATATTACTATTAACTCTCTATTATTATTCTAGCGAAACTTTATAACGATATTATCGACGAATCGAATCTTATCTTATAATTACGTCTTAGTAAAATTATCTTTTTAATTCTTATTGTCACGGTTTTCTATATGCCTATGCAAAAGGCATTTCGGAAAGATTGGGGAGGCTAGGCCAAATTTGTATTAGTTTCTCAGCAGATCTTCGCCACTACGATCCTTAGAATTCGATAGACTTTTTAATTATTAATCCTAAGATTATTTTCCATAATAACATAATAGCAACGCCCTTTCGATATTAATTAACTATCGAAATCGATTCAGAAGGAGTTCTTTATTATTATATCTTATTTATTATTATCGAATTTATTAAACGAGTGAGCTATTAGATTAGTAAGATCTCTTTATCTACTAAAAGCCCTCTTTTTTTATTTCTTTTGTTAATTAGTCTTATAAATTAACGCTAACTACTTTATTAGATAGATAAGTACTTAGTCTCGCGTTTAATATCCAGAAATTTATTGTTACTAGTTATAAATACGCTAATTTGATATCTAATAATATTAAGGAGATTTATAAGCATCTTACGTCTAATACTCTTAGGCTTATTAGGCTAATATCTGCTATTAATTCTACTGCTAATTTATTAAGAACGATTACTTATTTCTTAATTTAAGATCGTTAATTATCTAACTAAGTCGTTGATAAACCTACTTTTCGTAAATCTATTCGGCGTTTCGAGCAAGTCACTTAGCCTCTTAGGAATCTACTCTTTAATTCTTTTTCTACTAAAAATATACCTAATTTATTATTAATTAATAATAATTCTATTAATAATTCTATTAATATTAATAATAATTCTATTAGTAATAATCGTGATTCTTTATTAAATAATTCGCCTTCTATATCACCGCCATTAGTAATTCGTAAGGATTTCACTACTATAAATACTATTAATTTGAGTAATATAAGCACTTCTCGTAGGTAATTAAGTCAAACTATACCTAAAATAACTAATAATTTCACTTCTTAGCAATTGCAGGACATAATTAATAATATAGTTAATAATGCTATTACTCAGGCTGTTACAAATATTATTAATAACTTATATTTATCTGCTAAATCTAGAGAAGAATAAGGCCCGCCAGAAGAGCTAAGAGAACCTAGATTAATTATAGTAGAAATACCGAGTTCTAATAGCAAATGAAATACTATAAAGCTAAGCTATTTTGATTCTTTTTTGAATAAGTCTTATGAAAAGAATAAGATTATAACTATTAAGAAGAACGTGTATTATCGTAGTGTGATTCTATTTATTAAAAGAATTTATAATTTGATAGCTATAAAAGGAGAAGCTATAGTTCGTATCAATATAAATACTTATTTTCGTAATTCTATACTTATTTAATATATTTTAAAGCTATTTAATTTAAAGCGGAGAGATCTTCGAGTAGAAGATAGTGAAGTAAAAGAATAATATAAAGCTCTTTTTATAAGATTCAAGAAATTGCCGAGAATAGCACTTTCGAATCTTACTGTAGAAAGATACACGTTAATAGATGCTTATTCTCGATGAGAGTCTGTTAGCTATATATAAGCAGTAATAAGATATATAAAATTAGCTGATATTAATGATATTCAAAATCAATTGATATTTGTCTATTAGGGAATTATGCCGAAGTTGCGTGTTTTTATTAATCTATCAAATGTAGCTATTATTATTATAAGCTTTATTCAAATGCTTAACATAAAGAAAGTAGCTTAATTTGAGCTATATACTCGCTAATAATAATATTAAGTATTTACTTAAAGATCTTAGTAATAGCAAAATTAGTAGAATTAACGTAAGAATACTTATCGAAATATATTAAGAAATATATTTTAGCAAGATCTTTTAAATTCAGCTTTTAATCCAATTCGTTAAGATCAGTAGAATTAATTTAATCCTATTTCTTAGTCACTTGAATAGTAGCAGTAACAATACGAATAGTCGTATCGTTAGTAGCAATCATTTCGGCCTTTTAACTCAAATACTTATCGCTCTCAGCAATACGAATATTAGTTAAATCCTCGCTACGATTCACGACCACAGCAAGACACGAATTAAAGATCTTTCGTGTAAGCCGAAGGATAGCAAAGCACGTTAGATTTAACGAATCGACTATTATAAACGAATTAATTCGATCAAGCAGATCGAAAATTCGGAAGTCTAAATAATATCGAAAATCGTTAATAATTTTAGTAGAATTTTAGATTTAAGGCTATTACTTATTAAGTAGAAGCGATTACTAAAAATAAGTAAGAAAATCCTAGTTAAGCGAAAGAAAATACGCTTTAATAGAATACTAAAATTAACGATTATTAGAAGTAGTTAGATTATAATTTTAATAACTTAAATAATTAATATCACGATAATTCTTTTACTAAATATATAAGTATTTAAACGTATTATAGAAATTGTAATTTGACTTTTCCTTCTAAATCGAAATTGTATAAATATTTGCGAGTCGGATATTATTTTAAATCATTACTTTCGGTAAATATATAAACGAATATTAATATTTTTATTATAGAAATTATTTAATTAGACTTTAAGAATAGAGCTAGATTAGGTATTGGCTTTAGCTTTCGTGACTAAAATTACGCTTATATTTTACTACGATTTATATTAAATATAAAGGATAAGAAAGAATATATTAATTTAGAGACTAATATAATATTAATCGATAGATAATAACTTTTATCTTTTCTACCTAATGTGGAAATTAGAAAGATATTATCTTATCTACGTGTCAAAGAGCTTAATTCTATAATGCATAACATCAATAAATATATACTTATTTTAATATATCTTCTAGGTCTCAAAAAGAATAATAATAAAATCCTTACTTACATTATAAGAGAGATTTATTTAATTAATAATTTGAAGGTAAATCTACTAATAAGAAATAATATTATGAGATCAAAGAAAATTATACTTAATATAAGTAAGAACGAAGTATATATTAATAGTTGTGATATTATTATTAAAATTATAACTCATAATATCGATTAATATATAAAACGACTAATTCGAGTATAGAAAGCACTTATAATCGCCTCTCGAGCTTAGTAAATTCTATCTATTATAACCCCTAAGAATCTATCTAATAGAGACTTTATTTTTAAATCTATAAAGCAATACAATTTAATTATATATACTTATATGATTAATGCTAATATTGTCGGTGTGATAGTTAAAAATAAGACTAATTATGCTATGTAAATTTTTAAGAAATTATATCTAAAAATGCTGCAAGAAGTCGACTACGAAAACGTTTTCTTTACTATAAAAATGCCTTTAGTTAAGCTCGAAAAGTACTCGAAATTATCGAATTAAGTAAAGAAAGCAGCCACTTTTGCGATTATTATGTTAATAAGTCTAGCTAATAGCTTTACGTCTCTAATTAATTATATTAAAAGCGAAATTCTTATTAATTCTAAGAATATAGAATTAAAGCTTTCTAACGATATAATAATCTATAAAAATAAGCTGGAAAAGTAGTAACTAACTAACTTAATTAATAAGTTTTCGTCTCTATAAAAGAATAAAGATTTTATTAAAGTGTTATAAAATAAATAAATAAAGCTTTCTCTTCGAGATAACTAATAATTAAGATTATTTAGTAATAAGAGAGCGAAGGTTTATTCTCTTGAGCTGACAGATAAGATAATAATTAATAAAATCTTTGATGCTCTTTAATAGTAAGGCCGTTTAGAATATATAAAATAGTTAACTTCGTTTAGTTATTCTATCTTCGTTATTTAAAAAACTCTATTAAATGATAAAAGAAAGGATAGAGTAGTGATTAATATTCGAGGTCTAAATAATCTTATTATATTAGATGTTTATCTCGTGCCTCTTTAATTAGATATTATCTTAAAACTACTTAATTATATTTATCTGGCAATATTAGATATAGTATCCTTCTTTTATAAATAGCTTATATATCTCGACTTTCGATATATATTAATTGTAGTCACGTATCGAGAGTAGAAGATATTTAATATTTTAATTATGAGATATATAAATTCAATTGCCTACGTATAGAGAAGAATTAATTATATTTTGAGAGCTCTTAAGAACTTCGTATAGGCCTATATTAATGATATTATTATTAAATCTAATAGCTTCTCTGAGCATCTCTATCACTTAAGAAGACTTTTTTAACTCTTAATTAAGTATAATATTTCAATCGCTTCCGAAAAGATTTTTCTGAGATATTCAAATATTAATCTATTTAGTTAATATATTAATTCTTTGAGAATAACTACTGTAGATAATAAACTCAAAGTAATTGCTAAGCTAAACTATCCCGTAATTCTTAAAGATTTAGAGCATTACCTTAATCTAATAGGTTATCTCCGTAGCTCGATTCATTATTATATATAGCTTATAGCACTCTTATAGAATCTCAAGACAAGGCTTCTAAAAGAAGCTTCGTTAAAAGACAATTCCCGTCGTGCTTATTCTTCTCGCTTTAAATTATCTTTATTAAATAAGGCGAAGAAGATTAATTTTAATAGTCTATAAGCAGCATTATCTTAATCTTCTATGCTTATTTATTACGATCTTAATAGATTAATTTAAGTGAATTTAAATGCTTTAAAAGAATTCGATTTTGAAGTATAAGTCTTTTATATTAACGAAGAAGTTAATTTTAACTCGAAATAATCTCCTCACACTTTAATTTAAATAATTATATTTTTATCTCGAGAATTAACTTAAATTAAGAAGAACTATTAATTAATAGAGCTAGAAGTAGCAGACTTTATTTAAGTGCTTAAGAAAATAAGATAATTAATAGACTTCTCGAAGTATACTACTATTATTTAAATAGATTATTTTATTATTCTAAATATTATGAAATAATCATCGATTACTTTAACGAATTTCATTATAAGAATAAACGTTCGTCTTATTAAAGCTTCTTAATTTCTTAGGTAATTTCGTCTTAATATTCGATATAAGTCTAAAAAAGAACACATTATCTTAGATACACTTTTAAGACTTACGAGTGCTAATAGTAATAATATATTCCTTGCTAATAAGTATAATAAGCTAGATGCTCTCTTCACTATTACACTTATAAAGATAAGTTCTACGTTCCTTAAAGGCCTCGAAAATAATTATAAGATAGATTTATTCTACGTTAGAATCTCTACTTTAATAACTAAGAATAAGAATATTAACGAGAACGTTATCGATCTTTCTTTTATTCGTGACAGATATATAGATATTATATAGAAATATCAAAATCTTTTCTTTTATATGAGTAAGCTTATCGGCGTATAGCGTCTTTATATATCTTAAAGTATAATTAAAATCGTTCTTAAAATAGCTTATAAAGATAATTATTTAGGATTTAAGAGATCTTATAAGAAGATTTCGAATATCTAATATGTTCATAAATTGATTAAGTATCTCCGATAGTATATTAGATTCTATTCTAAATGCCTTATTCTTTAGACACGTTAATATCTTTCTTATAACTCTCTATAGCCAATCGAGTCTTCGCCAATATCGTTTTATATACTTATTCTAAATTTTATTTTAATATTCTTAAAATTAGTCGAGAAGTTCAATATTATTCTTTCTATAATAAATAAGTTTATAAAAAAGGTGACTTTCGTATCTAATAAAAAGAATTACTCTATTATTTAATAAGCTACTATATTACTTAATAGACTTAATATTATAAATTAAGAAATTCTAAAGATTTTACTTACGAATCGTAATAGAAAGTTTCTTTTTAAGCTTTAATCGAAGCTCTTTAAGAAGCTCGAAGTGAATTTATTTTATTCGATTATTTATTATTCTTAGATAAATAAAAGTAGCGAAAGAATTAATTAAATAGCGGAGATAGCACTACGATTCTATCTATATATTATGCAGAATCTCGCTCTCTAGCCGTTAGTCCTCCCGCGAATATAAGCTCTACTTAATAACTCGATCTCAACTATAATTAATAAAACTCTCAACGAACTAGCTTACGGATTTTAACTCAATAGATCACTTGATCTACTCAGAAAAGCCACTACATCTCTATTACAGCCTATCGTTACCCGTATTTAGATAGCTAATATTATCTCATTTGCTTAGATAAATTAAAAATATTACTATAATAGAAAGCATTAATTAATATTTCTTAAGTAGGGTGATTAGACTTATTTACGACTACATAAGGACTATTTTATCTCTATTATTGCTATTATTATTATTAAACTATCTTAATAGTATATCGATCTATTCGAAATATTATAAAAGATCAATAAATAAATTTATAAATTAGCTATCTTAGGGTATTAAAATATATATTTAATCTTTAGCATTGCTTAACTAAAGCCTACCCCTACTTCTAACTCTAACTCGTATAGTCGTTCTATCTTTAATTAACTAGGTAATATATATGTGAAAGAGGATACTAATAAGTATAAGTTCTAAAAAGTAGAGCGAATTCTTAATAAGCGAGTTATTTGAAAAGATAGAGACTATATTACGTAGTATCTTATTAGATAATTAAGATATAGGTCTAAATATAATTAGTAATATAACGTTAGAGATCTTATTAACTCCGATAACTTAGTACGCTAATATAAGCATATAATCGCTACTGCTAATATCGTTTGATTTACGATATCTTCGTAAGCTTAAAAGATATATTTATCTAACTTTATAAAGAGATTTATAAATCGAATATCTTATTATTAGTGTCGATAGCTATACTTAATATTATAGCAAATACTATATTCTCATAACACTTATACTATATCTATTATCTTATCGCTATATTTAAACGACTTAACGAGTATTATTAATTAGAAATTACTTTTCTTTACTCGATAGCGTTTATATGATTATTAAAGGAAGATATTAGTTAATAATATTGTTCTTATTATGATATTCTAACTACTCTACACTATATGCTTTCAGCTGTTAATATAACCTTACTACTATTAGTTTTTCTAGTAGTTTATCGTTAATACGACTTCACTGACATTAAGCGAGATCGCTTGTTTTTTCTTGTTGTTGTGGGATATTGTCACGATTTTCTGTATATCTATGTAAAAGGCATTTCGAAAAGATTGGGGAGGCTAGGCCAAATTTGTATTAGTTTCCCAGTAGATCTTCGCCACTGCGGCCCTTAGAATTCGACAGACTTTTCAACCATCAATCCCAAGATCATTTTCCATGACACTTATTTAATAAACTCTTATTAAAATATTATATCTCTTTAATAATTTAATTATATCTTAAATAAATAATTATTATATTAAATAGAACGATTCTTTAATTATTTAGTTCTAACGACTTATTTATATAAAATAGATTTAATTAGTCTATTTGAAGTCTTATTTAAAATAAATCGAAGAGATTATTTAGACGTATAACGAGCTTCTAAATCGAGACTATTAAAGTAAATTAATTCGTAAATAATAATAGAAGAGTTTATCTTTTATTCGAATAAACTTTTCACTCGAATATCTAATATTAATATAGTATTATTAAACCTAATTTAATTAGACTAGAACTAAATTAATACTAAGTTCGAGTAAGGAGTTTATTTAATAACTCCGAAGGCGATTTAATAAAAACTTATCTTAATTTATATATCAAGCTTATTAACGAGATAGAATTACGCTTTTTATAGCGTTTATGAAAAGTTTCTTAGTAAATACCTACGGGTCGGAAAGGTGTGGTATATTTGATGGTATGGGACCAGTTTTTCAAATATCATACCGAAAGGTATAGGATATTCCATACTCCCATTGGGTTTTTAATAAATATATTACGTAATATTTTTTGATATTTCAAAAATACGTAAAAAGCTTAAGCGAACGCTTATGTAATTATAAAATTCTATAAATAGATTAAAAAGATATAATTTTTTAAAAAAAGTTAAAAAAAAGTTGAAAACGACTATGTTCAACAGATATCACACCTTTCCGACCCGTATTAAAATACCGATAACTAAGCTTTTTTATATAACATTATATCTTTTCTACGATAAGTTTCTACACGCTAATACGTAGTAGTAGAGCTATATTACGAGTCTTATATTTAGAAATTAGAGACGACTATTAGCAATAAGTGTTATATCACTATATTAAATATTAAGAACTATAAAGTTATCTTATAGAATAATAAAGGATTATTAAAGTAAATTAAGATTAAGCTTTCTCGTAGCAAATTACGTGATTAAGATAATTATAGAAATTAAGAATATAAGCTAAATAAGATGCTAAAAGAGAAGATTAAGGCGCTAATAATAAATCTATAACTAATAATACGTTAATAATAATATTATTCTAAACGTGCATCTATTTAGTCTTAATAGCAATTCGAATATATTATATAATAAATATCGAATTCTATAATTATTTAAAATATAATAGATCTAGAGTATATAATTTTAATTAGCGTATTAGGAAATCTATATCTTAATTCTAAAGGTTCTTAGTAATTTAATAACTATATATATTTCGCTATCTCAACGAAGCTCATTTTATTATTAAACTATATTTTTATTATTAAGAAGAGAACTTAATAAGCTTATATAAATAGTACGTTAAGAAAGTATATAAAAAACGTGTTACTCTACGTGAAAAAAAGAACGCTTTTATAAGTAAATCGCATATTTCGATTACTTCGATTATATATATACTTAATATTTAATAAGATTCTCACTATACTTAGAAATTTTATAATATTCTTATATCACATATAGATATTCTTATAATATATAGTCTTAATATTCTTCTCACGCAATAAAGCTTAAGTTTACTTTACTATCGCTATTTTATATTATATGAAAGCTCGAATTAATAATTTCTTTCTTGAAGTAATAATATTATAAAGATTAATCGAGTTAAAGATATTAAGAATATCGTTTCTAGAAAGATTCTTTAGCTATAATCACTCTTCTTATTAATTCTTAATTTTTTTTATCTTATTATAGATTTCGTATTTAAAGTTATCGTAACTCTTTAAGTCCTTATATATTTAATATAATATTATTATAAAGAATTTAATTTATAGAATTTTTAAGATTAATTAAAAGAATAATTAAAAGATAACGTGAAAACTTATTCTTTTTTCTTCTACTCGCTTACTTCTATTAAGCGCGATTTTAAGTTTTCTTTAAAATAAAGAATATAAAATAAATAAGATTATAAGAATAGATTATTATAAAGAAGTTAAATTAATTTATATAGAAGTAAAACGTTAGCGTGACGTAGACTCTTAGACTTTTAGCGTGATATCGATTTAATATATTAAGTAAGTAACTCTTATTAGCGACGAATAATATATATTAAGTTAAGTATAATCGTTATTAATATTTATTATCTTCTTTATATAAAGAGAAAAACGCTATATACTTTCACGAAGAATATTAATTAATATATGCGTTTCGATTACGTTGCAATAAGTAGATACGATAAAGAAATATTACGATTACTTCTTAATAGTGTGCTGACGATGCTTTATTTAGCGTAATATATTATTTGAGAGTTAACGATAACGATCGTGCTAATAAAATTATAATAATATAAGATTATATTCTTTAAATCGTCTCGCTCTTTTTTATATTATTATATCTTCTTCGCGATCTTAAAAATATAAGTCTTTAACGCGATAATTCTCGTAATATTATTTAATTTTTAATTTTTTCGCTTTTTACAAGCACGATTATAGGCTTTAATACCTTATTTACGCTTCTCGCTAGCGTCTTTTAACTCGATTTATATATTAATAGATATTTAAATATCTTACTTTAATTCTCGCGTTATAATTTAATATTACGCTTTCGTAATTCTTATATTAATTTATAATATTATCGATAAGAGATTAGATAATAATATTATAAGAAAATAAGAGTGAGGCTAATAAATAAACTTTAATGCGATAATCTTTATATAAATAGAAGTATTATAATAATTATTTTAAATAGACTGAGAAAGTATTAGATTAAGATTATCTAGGCGATTATAATTTTACGCTTAAAATTTATAAGCTCTTTAATTTATTTAATAGCTTAAAGATATTTTTATTATAAATATAATAAGAATATAAGATCTTAATAAGATTAAATAATTTATAATTATTTTTGAAAGGCCGAGAGTATTAAGCGCGTTATTAATATTTATATAATCTCGAGATAACATAAATCATTAATTATCGATCTCGCTCGAGAGATTTCTTATAATAAAATTCGTAATATAATTTAATAAAGATTAAGACGTTATTATTAAACTCGTAGATCTAGAATATATACGTATATAAGAAGATATAGTATTAAATATCGAGACGTTATTCGATAAAAGATTTATTATCGAATTAATAATCTTAAAGAATATTACTTTATAAGATATTCGCTTAGACTATTAACGAGTGTTCTTTATAGAATTAAGAAGATCTTTTAATCTAAGTAAGCGTGTATCTTCTCGATCTAATAAGATTAAAGAGCGAGATATTAAGATCGATATATTATTTTAGATTAGATATATTATTATAACTTTCGCTTAAAAAGAAAAATAAAATATATAAGAAAGATTTTAAAAAAATAGAGATAGATAGCGAATATTAAGATTATATACGATAATAATTTATATAAATTATCTTTAAAGAGCTCTTTAAAATCTTCTTTTTTAAAGAATATCGAGATTAGAGCGAAGAAGTATTTTAATATTTACGATCTATTAACCTTAATTTATATAATTTTAATAATAATTAAGCGCTTGAATTAAGAATATAACTTATCTCTTTTCGATTTTTATAATATTTCTATTTAATATAAATTAGAATCGACTTAAATTTATTAAATTATTTTATAAGTTATAATGTTTATCGCGTGAGCTTATTACGTAAGCTTATCGCGTGAACTAATCACGTAGTTTAATTATATATTACTTATTAAATTATATTAAACTAGTTTTTCTACTTTAAGAATATTGTTCGTCGATTTTATTATTCGTATTATTTTATTACGATATTCTCTTTTAATATATACTTAATATTTCGTTAATCTTACACTTATTAAGAATATACTTAAGTTCTTTCAAAATTATATCGATTCACATTATATATAATTATAATCTTTTCGTTTCTTCTTCTTCTTTTCCTACTTTTAAAAGAGCTAGATATTTAAATATAATCTTATTTTATTATCGTCGTCTTTTATCTATATATATATATTATCTTTAATTAAATTACTTTATAAAATTAAGCGATATAGCGTATATTTTAATTAATAGACGAAATATTTCTTATTTAATTATTAATCTATACGCCGAGTCGACGCGTTAACTAATAAGCTATAAAGATATTTTTTCTATCGTCTCTTACGTTATTCGTTTATTCTTCGTATATTTAGATATCTTTAACTTCTAAATATATAAATATATAAAATAATATATTATACGCGGAAATCGAGATTCTATTATTAATATATTTATTTCGGCGATAAGATCGCGAGTTATAGCTTAATTTAATAATCTCTCTTCACTATTTAATTAAATTAATCTATTATTAATAATCTTAATATCTATAATTTCTTTTTTTAACTTCTCGCGAGAATAAGAAATAGATAAAATCTAGGATAAAGAATATAATAATAGAGATATTAATAGTATTAAGAATCGTTAAAGCTTATAAAAGTTTATATTATAAGAATATATAAATATCTATATTTAATCTAGAAGATTAATGCGAGATTTTTTATATATAATAATATAAGGCTTATTACCTTCTTTTACTCTATTTTGCTATAATTCGCTTTTTATTTATTACGAATTTTTATAATTATAGAGTCTAAGACGCCGTCTTTAACGTCTATCTTCGAATTTAATAACTCTACATATTAAAAGATTAATATTATAAATATAAGAAATTTTAATATCTCTTAGAAGTAATAACTTATATATAATTTTTTTAAATCTCGAAATAAAATCTATATAACGCTTTAAAGCTTAAAGTCTAATAAGATTAAAGAAATCTTAATTATAATTTAACGTAATTAGAAGAGATATAAAAAGATATTTATAATTCTTATGATATTATAAAAGCTCGTGCTTAATAACTTTAACGTATTATAGATTTAATTCGCTCTAAGCGTTATTTAGAGATTAAATAAGTTTATTATAATTATATTTAATTAATTAACTTACACGAAGAGCTTATTAAAGTAATCTTAATTTATAATATATCGATAAGACTATCTCTCTAACTCTTCGATGATCTAATTAATATATCTTATAAATATCTATCGCTTTAATTCGAGAGAAGTTAATATAAGATCTTTTATTTTTATATTAAAATTTAGAAAAAGATTATAATCTCGATCATCTTAAGAGTAATTAAGAGATCTTATTTAAAAGTCTTTAATTATTTTTATTAATTTTAATATTACTTTAAAAAAACGAAGCGTAACGAGACTTAAAAAACTTTATTTATTTAAATTTTATTAAAATTATTTAACGATAGAGTAAATCTTCGATAATATAAGTTTATTAAGAAGTATATAACTAGTTAAAATATCGATCTTTACGCTTCGATTTTCGATATCGTAAGAATAAGATAATTCGAAGATTTTAATATAATAGAAATATATAATATACTCTCGAAGTCTTTAATATTCTTTAGAATAATATTCGATATATAAGATTTAAAAGAATAGACCACGAAGATAAAAATCTTTTTTTATCTCGGCTTTCGAGAAGGGCTTCTAATATAATCGTTCTAAAGCTTGAAATATATCGATACTAATATAATTAGAATCTTTTATTATAAGTATTAGACGGGTTCGATTTTAATTAAATAAATATATTTTATATTTATTTATAAGTTCTCGTTATAGAAGTATAGAGCAATAACATTAATAAGAAATAATATATATATATCTTTTAATCTTTTTGCACTTTTAAAGTTAATAAATAACGTATAATTATTTTTTATTTAAAGTATAACGATTTCTAATTATTAACTTAAAGTTTTAAGCGATTAAGCGTGTTTAATAAATAATTAAAACGTGTATAAATAATTAATTAAAGATTTTAAAGGTTTTTAAAGCGTGAAATAATTAATTTTAATTATAATTATCTTAATAAATTATTAACGACTTTTTTCTTATCTCTCGAATTCTTTTAATTAATTTATTAAAAGTATTTATCTAATTAATCTAGATACTCTTCTATATAGCGATTCGTATAAAAATCTTAAAAGAGTTATGAAATAAGTTATTTTTGCGTTAATATAAGTGCTTTATTCTTTAAATTAGTTTAAGATTCTCGTTATTTTTCTCGAGACTACACTTAATTAAGAGTCTTATTTATTATATATCTTTAATAAATTTTCTTATTAATATTTATATCGAAGAATTAAAAATTAATCTTATAAGATTATAATAATAAAGATATTATGATTAAGAAGAAATATCGACGCGAATTAAGTTAACGTAACGTATTTATAGAATTTATCACTTTAGAGACTCTATTTAAAGAATTATTTAAGATTATTTAATAATCGAATATTATTAATTATCGAGATAAAATATTATTTTATATTTTTTTATTTATTTATATTAATCTAGATAGAAGTTTCATGAAGTAGTCTTAAAATAACGATTCTTTAACTTATATAATCGATGCATTAAGTACGATTATAATATTTTTTTAAATTATTATAATATTCTCTTCGAGAGATAAAGATTATTTATCGTTATTATTAAGCTTACGCGTAGATTAATACGCACTTATATAATTATTTAAGATTATAAATAGAAATATATTAACGACGTTTAATATAAAAATCGAAATAATAAATAAAGTACTTAATATCGAGAAGTTAAACGATAAATTATTAAAGATTTATATTCTTAAGTCGCTTTGCTATAACGTTAAGAATAGACTCAATAAAATATTCTCTAATTCGAATATTAAGCTTAATTATAATTCTCTTAAATCTATAATTAACGACTTAAAGTTCTTAAATTATAATATAATGAAAATATTATATTAATGTCTATTCTTTTAGAGAGTAATTAAAATAATTAAAAAAACTAATCTACGACTATTACTTATTATACTTATCTTCTATATAAAATATTCGAATCTTACTCGATTATCTTAAAGTATAACACTTATAATTTAAATTAATCTTCGTATCTATAAAGAATCTTTTTTGATAATAATAATAAGAATTAATATGAGAGAGAGAGAGATTAAGTGCTTAAATACTTCTTTTATCTTAAGTCGAAAACGTGAAGAAAATTATAAAAAATTTATTACTCGTATTATTTTATAAGAATATTAAGTCTTAATCTTAAGCCTAAGATCGTAGATCTATAATTCTTAGTCTATTTTATTACTTACTCGTTATCGCGATCGAAGTTTAAATAATTAATTAATCTATTAAATCAATTAAAAGTAAGTTTTTATACTTATTTTACGTTTATATAATTTTTTAATCTTTATTAACTTATCTATCGAACTTAATAATAATTTAAAAAAATTAATTTAATTTAAGTAATCGAGGTTATCCTTGCGATTGACTTATATATTTTCTTTAACTCTCGATAAATATCGCTCTTGTCTCGTTAATAACGATTAACTTAATAAGTTATTAATTCGTGTTTGATATTTCTATTAAGCCGATCCTCGCTCTAAGGATCTTATTAACGTTAATAAATTTATAATTTTAATCTATATAATTAATAAACGTTAATTAATAAGAGTAAATATAACGCTATTAAAGGAAAGTTAATTAAGCTAAAATAATATATATATATAGCATAAGATTAAAATACTTACTTATTTTTAGAACTTTTATAAAGTATAATTTCTCTTTCTATCGATTTTAGAATTCTTTAATTCAAATTCGTTATATAAAAAAACTTTTAATCTTAGATTTAAGCCCTTAATTAAGATATTATTATTTAAAAAAAGTATCGTAATTATTAGCTTAATATTTATAGATATATTTATAACAAAGAATTAAATATTAGATATGCGTGACTCTTATTTATAATTAACGCTTAAACTCTTATAAGATAAATTACGACCTTAACGATTTAAGAGTTATATAATTAAATTCTTTAGAATTAGATAAAACGATTAAATATTATAAATATTTTCTTTCGATATCGTTATTAACGTAATTTTTTAAGAAAAGAATAAATTAATATAAATAACTAAAAAAAGAATAAAAGAAATATAATTAGAAATAAGAGTTAATTTTACTAAGCTCGTAGAAATTAAGGCGTTTATATAATATAATAATAATAATTAGATTTTAATCTTTTCTCTACTTTCTTATAAATAAAGATATTAAGTAATACGATTATTTAAAGATCGACTATTTTACGTGAAACTACGAAAGATAAGGTATAGCCCGTATATTTTTTAAGCGCGGCCTTAGCAATAGATTAAAGGTGTCTTAATAATCTCGAGAGAACCCGCGATAATACATTAATCTTCACTTATTATTTTAATTCTTCTAAAGCTCTTCGTCTTAATTTTATAATTATAAAAGATTATTTATATAATAGCTAAGAGACGTTACTTATTTAAAGAAATCTCGTTAGAGTTCTCGTTATTATTTATAAATTAAATAAATTTTTTAAGTATTCTAATATTAATATAAAGAAAGTCGCGCTTTAATATCTATATAAGAAAGACGCGAAGACTTTAATAATAGTAAAGTAATCGAGTATAATTACTATAATCTTCGTTTTATTTAATAATAAATATAACTTCTAAAAAGCTTATAATATAGATATTATAAATATTATAGTTATCGATTTAGAGCTTAAATAAAACTCTAAGATTATAAAAATAAGCGATTAAAAAAAGAAAGAAGTTAATATATCTATTGCGAAGTTTTATTATTTAAATAACTTCGAGATATAATTATTCTTCTTAAAGAATTATCGAGATAAAAAGATATTTATATATTTTAATTCTCGGTTATAAGTAATATAAATTCGTATCTCGATAAAATAATTAAGTGCTAACGAGATTTATTAATCTCGCGTAACTTCGAGTTAAGAAATTATAAATATTGAATATAAAGAGATTAAAATTATATATAAATAATAATAAGTATAGAGTTATCTAAGAGTCTTATAATAAATAAAGTTAAAATCTTTATATTATTATACTATTTACGCGCTAAAGAGAATCTAAAATATTCTTTATACTTTTACGAATTATTTTATATTTACGATGCGAGATCGACTATAACGTGTAAATATCTTATAATATAAAGATAATATTCTTTCGTTGCTTCGCTTAAGTTATATAAGCTTCTCGCTAATAATAAAGATATTATAAAAATAATAATAATAAATATATTTATATTCTAGGACGCTATAGATATAAATAATAAATCTAATCTTGAGAATACTAGCCTTTAGAATATTATTTCTAAATTATTAAATACTAAGGCGATTCGCTCTAATTCCGCATTAATTAATTTAGATTATCTTCTTTATCATATATTTATATATTAGGCCTATAAGCGGACTATTAAAAATACGTAAAAATCGAGTCTCGATAAAAGTTTTCTAATAACGTTTATAATATATATTTTAATCGAATTCTTTACTCGCCCGAATAATTCTAATAATTATTAATCTTCAAACGTATCTTAAACGTAGATCTTAATAAATTCGAGATTTAGAGAAGTTAAATTAAAGTCGACTTTATAAGAGATAAAGATAAAAAAGATAACTATTATACTTCGTATCTAGCTATATAATACTATTTCGAAAATTATTAAATATAAGACTCTTACGAATTATTCGTTAACTCGACTATTAAAGAAGAATGCGAATTTCTATTGCATTATATATTTACTTAAATCTTCGTTATTATAGCGTCTTTCGAATTATTAAGTATCGAGTAATTACGTCGAGTAATATTAGATTACGACTTTTATTATTAATTAAACTTAATTATTAAAGAGAGAATTATAGAAATATAATAAAACGACTTTTTATTTAAGATGATAAAAGATCTAAATTTTTATAAGCTTAATACGTTTAATAATAAAATAAGTAAATATAATCTTTTCTATATAATTAAAGACTAAAGTAAAGATATAATATATTCGTTTTATCTTAAAGTCTATTTTTAAATAATTAGGCCTAAGATATTATAAAGCGTTAAGTGAATCTTATCTCGATCGTATATTCTCATTTCTTAATAATATCAAATCGAAAGCTTAAGTATTTATTATTTAACTATAAAGAAAAGATTAAAGAATCGTATTTTATAAAAATTTTTATCTTTATTCGCTAGAAGAAAGATCTATAATTAATAAATTTCTAAAAATTTCTTTATTAAATCTTATAATTAAGGCTATTAAATATATTAAAGTAAATATAAAAAAGAATAATCTATATAATAGTCTTAAGATTCTCTTTATATTTATTTTAACTCGCTATAAAACTATTATAAATATTTATCTTAACTTTATAATTATTAAAGAAATTATAATAAATTTTAAATTTGCGATGAAGAAAAAATTAAAAGAATAGACTATAATAAAGCTCTCGAATCTTTTAGAGTTTAAAATTAGAATTATCTCTATAATTCGCGAAAATATTAAGAATAATTTCGAGTTAATAATATAGATAAAGAGATAAAGCATTAATAAGTTGAGACTTTTTAGAAAAAAGTTATTTATAATATAATCTAAGAGATCTAATATAGCGTGACGTAATTATAACTTATAATTTAAGTCTCTCTTATATCTTTTAAAACTCTTAGCTACGATATATTTAAAGATAATATTATTATCTTCTATAAGATAGTAAATAAAGCTCTCTATTTCTTTACGCTTTAATAATTATTTATATAATTAAAATAACTTATAAAGAATTAATTAAGAGAAAATAACGTTATTAATATTAAAAATTAATTAAGAATATTAGAGAAATTTCTATATTTATTTATATTATAAGTAGAAATAAATAACGCTATTAAGACTTAATCGTAGCTTTAAAATTATTAAAGAATTAAGAATTTATTTAGATTATAGTTAGAGAAGAAGAAAGCTCGCCGAATTTAAATAAGACGTAAGAATTTAATATAATTTAAGCTTTCGTTTAAGTTATTTTTATAGAAAAAGAATATTTATAAGACTTAAGTATAGCTTAATAATAAGTTTATAATATCGAATAAAATTATAAACTTAACTTCTATAAATATATTATCTATAATATCGATAATATCGTGTTTAAATATAAAAATATCTATATGTTATTAGGATAATTAAATAAATATAGAATTCTAAATTATATTAGCTTTAACGATAATACTATTATTATTTAAGTAAAGAAATTAATTCTATTTAGAATTAAGAACGAGATCTATAGAGATATTCGATTAAATACGCTAGCGTTTTTAAGCCGAGCGATCTTCTAGCTAAGTGATTTCGACTTTATTATTAATGATTATAAATTTATAGAATAGATGCATTAAAGTATCTTGAGATTCTTCGATACTCTTATACTTACGTTTCTTACGGCCCTTTAAAAGTGAAATATTAACTATAATATTTATTATAATTTAAAAAAATTATTATAAGAAAGAGAGATAGATATATATAAATTCTAAAGATTATATTTAATAGCTTTATCTCTAAGTCTAGAATAGAATAACGATCTATAATATTAAACGATATATTTTATAAGTTTCACACGCTAATTTTCGTTAAGTTTATATATTTTATATTTATTTAAAACGCGAAGTATTAAAAGAATATAAAACGAATCTATAACTCTTAAGACGAGCTATAGATATTATCTTATAATTCTTTCTTTATTACGCTAAGTGTAAATCTTTCTCGAATTTATTAAATATATAGACGAATTCTTTAAATCAACTTTATTATTATCGTCGAATTCTCTATTATTAATTTAATCGATATTTATTAAAAATATATTATAATATTACTCGAGCGTGTAATTCTTTTTAAGATTATATCGATAAGAAAGCTTAGTAATAAAGATAATCGTCGCGTTACGATATTAAATAGCGAAATTCTCTAATTCTTCGTCTTTAAGATCTTTAAAATTATTAAATTAATAAAAATTAAACTTAATTAACGCGTCGAAAGCTATTTTAAATAATAATATAATAAGCTAAATTAAAATAATTAAATTGAAATATAACAGAAAGAGATTTATTAATTTTTAGCGCTAAGAATAAGCTTAATTAAAACATTAAGATCTCGCTCTTACTTAGATTTATTTACTTTAATATTATCGAGAATATAAATTTTTAGCTACATTAAAGTAGAGTAGAATTAATAATTTAATATACGATTTAACTAATATTATCTAATATCTTATTCGATATATAACTCTCTCTTCTATTCTAAACGTCTTCTTCGTAAATTACGTAAAATATTAATAAATAAATAAATGCTAACGTTCGAGTTATTTTTCATCTTTATCTCTTCGTTTAAGATTAAAGAAGAAATAAAATAATAATATTTATAATAGCGGAATAGAAGGGACGCTTTAAAGGGAGCGTAGATATCTTTTTTATTATTACTTTTCTATCGGTTTACTCGACTATAATAATTCTTTAAAAAACTAAATATCTTTAAACGCTTCTTAATATCGTCGATAAAGAATTTAACGAACTTATTTATATTATTCTTCGATTAAGACTCTTATAATATAGTCGTCTATCGTAGTTCTCTATATTTCTACGAACTCTTATTCTTTAAATAAACATTATCTTTATAGCCTTTTCTTCGTTATCTCTTATTTATTATTCTTATAATTTCTTATCTTTACGTTTTCTCTTTTATTATATTTATTAAATTTTAAAATTAATTAGAGATTAATAAAGTAGCGTTTAAAGTAATAATAGCGTTTCTAGTCTTTATAAAGGCGCTAGATTTATAAGTCTTAATATTAAGATAATTCTTAATTAAGATAATATAGTTTAAAATAAGTTAGAGAATCGCGATTACTATTAAAGATATACTTAGGAGTTTACCTCGACTATTATTAATCTTACTAAAGACTATATTATCTATTATACGCTTAATTAAATCTTTATTGCATATTATATTAATATTCGCGATTGTCTTAATATCGTTAATAATCTAAATCTTTAGATTTCTTTATTTATCTTCTTAATTTTCTATCTCTTCTATCTTATTAGAGTAATAAAAATTAATATTTTAAAATAAGATAATATTCGATAATAAGATAAGAGAGTCGAGAATATTTTTAATTATTTTTAGAAAGATAAAGAATCTAAATAAATATTATTAGTACTAAGATTAATTAACGAACTTCAAAAGCTATATTTAATTTCTAAGCCCGTTATCGAAGTTAAGTGTAAATTATTATTATCGACGTTTTAACTAATTTCGCCTTATTATTTAAAAATAAAAATATTATTATACTTATTATAAGTCGAATATTTAATAAGATAATTAAGCTTTTTTAATTTGAGTTTAAGACTTAAGTATTATAATTCTTAAACTCTTTTATAATTAAATATTAGATCTTTAAAAAACGATAGATTATTATCTTCTTTATAATTAATATAATTATTATTATTATCGAATACGTATAAGAAATCTAAAGTTATAAATAAACGATTATAATAGTTAAAAATTATGAAATATATCTTCGAAATTAATTTTAGTAATGTTAAGATTAAATACTAGCTCGTTATATAGACTAAGATGCTTATTTTTTAAGAAGTTAATATACTTAATTAGATCATATTCTTAAAGTCTTCTATCTCAGCTATTATAATAATTAGAAATTATTAAATCTTTATCCTCTTTATAGATAGCGCTTATTTCGCGCGTTAATATTATCGAGATAATCTTTTTAATTATATTTATCTTAATAAAAAATTAATAGAATTAAATAAAATTTAAATCGATAAAGAATATCGTATAACTTAAGTTAAATAAATTATTTAAAGCTAATAGTGTAGAGATAGTTCGATCTTTAAAATTATAGAGTCTAAAAAAGTAATTTAAGATAAATAATAGCGGCGAGACGAGAATTTTATAAATTAAAGATTACTCAACTATTATTAAAATCTTTTCTACTTTTAATCTTTATTCTTCTTCTTTTTATAAGATTATTAATCTTTATAAAATTCGATAATATATCGCGACGCTTAAAATTTTATATTCGATTAATATTTTATATAATTTATCTCTTATAAATCACGTTAAGTTATAACGAGATTAAATTCTCTTACGCGATAGTTAGGAAACTTAGCTATAACGAGTCTCTACTCTTAATCTTCTTTATTATTTAATTAACGATTCTTAAACTTTATAATAAAACGCACTGTAATAAAAATCTTATCTCAGCTTTTATTAGCTAACTCTTTATATTCGACTTATTTATTATTTATTATCTAAAACTCTATCGATAAGAAGACGTGAAGACGTATAAGATAGCGTCTCTAATATAAAGAATAAGAAAGTAGATCGATAGATATTAGAAGACTTATTCTATAGAGACGATGCGGCTTAAATAACACACGCCCCTTCGGGCTTATTTCCTAATCTAGGCTATACGCTGCGCTGCGATAACTATTACGTTATATATAATCGGCCTTTAAGATCTATGTAAGCTAAACTCGGCGAGTTTATTTAATTAGTTAAAGTCGAGCTAATATAAAAGATATTATTAGATCGTTTTTAATATTATAGAATTAAATCGTGCGTTAACGACGTAGTAAGAAAAAATATGCTTAGAGGCGTGAGGTATTTATTTGATTAATCTCGTTACTCGTATAACTATAGCGATCGTCGATAAGTTACATATAAGCTAGCACGTAAGCTGATATATAAGCTAACACGTATACTAATTAATAGATAAGATAGATAGATTAATAGATAGCAATGCTAGAGATTTATAATAATTTATAAAAAAACGAAGTTAAAGAAGAAAGAAGACGAGAATTATATTTCAAATAATTGAGTGAAAATTATAGCTTTCGGCGTTTATAATTAGATTTAAGCGAGAATAATATAACGATAAGAAAGAGTCTAGAATTAAGCGAGTAGAGATAATAAAGCGAAAGAGACGAATAAAAGAAAATAGAGAAGAAAAGTTAAAAGACGAGGAAAATAAATAGTATTTATGAAATAAGAAAGCGGCGAAAGGCTACGTCGACGCGTTATACCCGATTAGAGTGACACCAAACCCGGCGTGAATAACATCGACAAAGTAATAACGATATTAAAATTCTTTTAAAAGATTTATTCGCTCGACGTATTAAATAAAAATATTATTAATAAGAAATTTAATAAACTTTATACTTAGAGTCGAATAGATTAAATAATAAAATTTATTTTATTCTTATAATTAATATTTATTATTTAAAAGATTATATATAAAGAATTAAAAAAGATATTAAAAAGGAAATTAAAAGTAATTATTAATTTTCGTAATTTAAATAAGATTATTACTATTAACTCTTACTCTCTATCTCTATAAGATAATATAATTAATATATTATAAGAGAAAATATATATTAATATTCTAGAAAAAAAATATATAATTTAATATATAATTTAAAGATTAATATAAATTAATAGTTATCTTATATCGAGATCTAAGATATTTTAAGATAACGACGATAAAATATAAGAGCTTTTTATTATACGTGTAAAGAATTGTAAATAAAGAATTAATATCGTTTAAGAACTTTATAAGAGTCTATATTAATAGTTTAATTATTTTTTCGTTTAGCTTTAAAGATTATCTCGCTTATCTTCGATAATTCTTTAAATTATTTATTAGATTAAAAATTATTATTAATTTAAAAAAGATATTCTTTAATTATTTAAGTATTATATTATTTAATTAAAGAATAGATACGTTTAAATTAATAATAACTTAGAAAAAAATTAAAGTCTTAATAAGTTTAATTTTTCTCGCTAATCTTAAAGTCTTCGAAACTTATCTTAAATTAATAGAATAATTATATAATAAAATTTTCTATTATATATAAAAAATAGAATATTTTTTATAAGAGAAGACTTTATTATTAAAAGATTTATTCGTCGCTAACGAATAAAGATGAAAGAGCTTTACAAAGAGAATATCTATCGAGAAAAGAT
Organism: Xanthoparmelia taractica; assembly: GCA_033085395.1. Taxonomy (NCBI): domain Eukaryota; kingdom Fungi; phylum Ascomycota; class Lecanoromycetes; order Lecanorales; family Parmeliaceae; genus Xanthoparmelia; species Xanthoparmelia taractica. Next base: position 3,681 of record JANQBS010000243.1, on the reverse strand, counting down.
CGTTATTACTCGAGTGTTTTCGCCTATTATAGAAATCTTTTTCTTTATCGAATTTCTTAATATATTTTAATTCGTAATAATATATATATATATTAATCTCGATATATTAAAAGAGAGAGATTTTAATATTTATGTTTATTATATTAAGAATAATTCGAAAGATAATAAGTTTCTTAAGTCGAATATTATATCGATTTTATTCTTATCTAAATTACTTAATAATATTAAGTTTAAATATTAATTTATTTAGCTAGAAATCGCCGATATAATTTAAATAATTTATAAAATTAGATATCTTATTAATAACTCGCCTCTTATTATAATTATATATATAGATTATTCGATAATAATAAATATTATTAAATAGATTAATTTAATCTTCTCGTCGATTAATAAGCTTAACTTATATCTAATTTAAGCGTTATAATGTTTTTCGTAATTTAGATTAAATATTATTATAAATCGAGTAAATAGTATATTATATTAAATGCTCTCTTTAAATTAATATCTAAATCGATAATCAAAAAGAGAATATTAATATTCGATAAGGAAACGCTCGATAATATATTTACTTTTAACGGATTTCTAATAAAAATATTTAGCGACTTAAAAATTAGAGTTTAAATATTCTATACTAAGAATAAAAAATAAGTGAAGATTCTAAATAATAAGTTATTAATTTTCGAAATTTAATTTTATCTTAAGAATACATTTATTTATTTTATCGACTTTATTAATAGAATTAGATTATATCTTATTAAGATCTTCGAGAAGAAAATATCTTATTAAGCATATAACGTTAACGTTTATATTAGATTTAATAGAATTTATAAAATTATAATTAATAATTATTTCTTTCGTAAACTTAGTGGTCGATTATATCGATATAAATATTATTATTATAAATGTAACTTAAATTAAACGAAGCGATACTTTACTTATAAGTCTCTTAACTCTATTATAAAATTATTAATCTTATATTATATAATAATCGTGAATTTTATTCTTATATTATTAGATATTAATAATAATGTAAATTATATTATATTAATAATATATAAGTTTTTGAAAAGAATTAGGTTAATTCTTAATAAAGATATATATTTAGTAGAAGATTAAGCTAATATATTTCTAAATACGATTATTAATTAAAAATTATCGATTACTTTTATCTTAAATAAAGATAGAAAGTTTATATTAGCTTTCTAAAAGGCGATATTTTAAAAGCTTAATATAGCGTTTTTAACGAGCTCTATTTATTATTTCTAAATCGATAATTAATCAAAAAGAATAAATTAAATTATTAAGATTATCTTACGATATTAACTAATAAGTAATTTGAAAATAAACTAAGTTAAATATCTATCTTATCTTAGAGGTATTTTAAATAATCTATTTAACGTCTTTAGCGAATTAAGTTCAAATAAGATTATTTACGATTATCGCCTTAGCGATATTCTTTTATCTATATTATTAATCGAGATTAATAATAATTTCTTAGTAAGCGAATAATTAATATTAAAAAGATTAAGAATATAATCGCTGAAACTAACGTAAAGATAAAAATTATTTGTAATTTTTATTATCGCTTAATCTTTCTAAAATTCACGATATAATTTTTCAAAAATTATATTAAAAATATATAATATTAAGAATAAAAATTATAAGTTTATTAATTAGCGTATAAGATTATTTAAAATTATAATAAAAGTTAATAATCTCGTATATAAGCTAAAGATACTAGCGTACTAAAGGATTTATCTAATTATTTTAATTATATAACTTAAATTAATTCTTAAGAAAAAGAATCTTTATCGTTAAGATATAAAATTAAGTTAATTCTCGACGATCTTCGAGTTTAATGAAAATTAATATAATTATAAAATTAATATAACTATAAAATTAAGAAGCTTATAAATAAGCGATAATAACGCTATAATTAAGAAAAGAAAATTATTAAGTATCTAACAAGATAAAAAGATTAGAAATCAAAGTATAATTAATAATATAATAAGAATTTACTTTATGGCGTTAAGAATATTTTAGATAATTACGAGAGAGAGTATTTCTTATCTTCGTTACGTCGTCGTGATCGATTATTATTAATTATATTTAATATAATTAATAACTTCGTTTAGATATTATAATAACGTTAAACTATCGTTTACTAAACGTATAATAATAATTAATATATTATTAGTAGTCGTTAAGAGAGAGCAAGTAAAATAAAATAATAATGAAATTTATTTTATTAATAAATCTTACTTCGCATTATAATAATCTTATTTCTTTTATCTTTCTATAATATTTTTCGTAATAAAGTTTACGTTAATATTATTATACCTCGCTTTAGCTTAACGCATCTTATATTTTTATTAAGTATTTTATTTTAATTTATTATAACGAACGATAAAATTAACGAAATGATTAATAAAAAGAATTTAATAAGATTATTAATTATAAATTTAATATAAGTTAAGATTAATAACGCTATAAGAAGACTTGCGAATAGCGAGTTTTTAATTCGTAATATAGGATAAAAACCGCGTTATTATTATAAGAAGTTAAAGAAGTTCGATTATCGATATAGCTCGTATATATAGACGCAAGAATCTATATTTAAGAATAAATCTTAGTATCTCACGTCTAACGACACTACGATATAGTTACTTAAATATGTACTTCTATTCGATCTTATAATCTATAAAAATCTCGCGATAGATATATTATAGAGAGATAGAATAAATTATTAATCGATAGTCTTTTGATTAGATAATTATACTATTATAAATTATTTAAATATAAGATCGATAGTTAATAAACTATTTAATAATCTAATTAAAGATATTATCTATCGAGGCATATATATCTTATATAATAATATCGGGATTACTCGAATAGATACTCTAAATTCTTAGAAAACTAATAATCGCGCGAAGATATACGAGAATAAGTAAGATAATAAATTTCTTTTTATTATATATATAATATAATCTTTCTATTCTTTAACGACTAATAAGACTCGCTTTATATTTACGCTTCTTTATATTATCAAGAAAAATCTCGAATTAATACTTCGCAACGAAGATATATGTTATGGAATATTTGATCATATGGACGTAGGGCTGGTCATGACTAGCCTTGGCGCTCGCTTCTCCGTACTTAGCTTGCGCACACACACTTAGATTGAACAGTGAATACACACACCACACTTATTATTTGATCCAGATCAGATTGATTCTTAATAATATAAGAAATATTAATATAATACGCGATTCTCTTTTACTTGAAATTACTAATTTATTAGCTTATTAATTAACTTTATAAATTATATAAATAACTTATTAATTAACTTATTAAATAAAGATTATCGCGCGTAATTTATTAGCGTAATTAAAGATAACTTTAGATAGATTATAAGAGATTATTACTTTAATTAAATCGATACGCGAATTAGCGCTTTCTCCTAATATAATATCGCAGTTAATAATAAAGACGATAATATATATTACAATACGCTTTCTTAAGTTTAATAATATTATCTTAATAAGACTTAATACTCTAATAAAATATTAATAAAAAAAATTAATTATTAATATTACGGGTCGGAAAGGTGTGGTATATTTGATGGTATGGGACCAGTTTTTCGAATACCATATCGAAAGATATAGGATATCCCAT
>JANQBS010000242.1:0-58959 GCA_033085395.1 Xanthoparmelia taractica | reverse complement strand
AAAAGATATAATTTTTTAAAAAAAGTTAAAAAAAAGTTAAAAACGACTATGTTTAATAGATATCACACCTTTTCGACTCGTATATGAAGATAATAAAATAAAATTATTATAAAGATAAAGAGATATTAAGACGAGCTCCAGAGAGAATTTAAGAGAATATAATTATCGAGAAAATACCTTAAAATATTAATAAGATAGATACTTATAATTTACGATTAAGTGTTAAGCGTAGAATATTTTAATAAATAAAAATGCTTTTATAATTATATTATAATAATACTATTACGAGCTCGTAGTAATATTATTATATAAACTATAATAAAAAGAAAATCGAAGTTTTATAAATTTCGTTATAAGAATATCTATAAGTTAAAGAACTTCTTATATCTATTAGTAATATTCTCGTTATTATTATTATCTTTCTTTTTATTATTTAAAGCGCTAGATATCGTAATATTATTAATTCTTCTGATAGAGCGAGGCGTAAAAAATAAAAGAGATTTATTATAACGAGCTTATAACTTTTTTAATTTAAGATCAAGACGAACGCGATTTAAAGTAATATAAATCTTACGAAGTTTCTCGAGATTATCGTAATTCGTTACGAGTAAAATAATTTCTTAATAAATAAGATTATTAGCGAAGATAGAAGAGACGATAATTAATAAAACTTATAAGATCGAACGAGAAGCGAAATCGAATTTTTTATACACACGATCTTATTGCGAAGCTAATTAATATATATTATATATTTATAATAATAACTTATTTAGAGAATATCTAATTACTCTTATAGATATGTAATTAATATAAAATTTAAAAAAGAAATTAGTAAAAAAAAAATCGCTAGATTTCGATAGTAAGATATACTTCGAAAACTATTTAATTTTTCGAGCGTAATAGCGATAGAGACTAACTATTACGACTTCGCGTTAAAAAAATATCGTATTAATTAGAGAAATAAAATAATTAAAAGAAGAGAATAGCGAGATATTCTCTCGAAAGCGAAAAGAATAAACATATGAAAGCCTAATTAGTCGCTTAATCTACTTATTAATATTAATAAATAAAGAAATAAGATCGAAATTAATAGATTAATTTATCTTTAATTAATTATAATTCTAAGATAAGAATATTATATCTTCGTTACGATAATATAGCGAAGATATAAATTTATTAAGCTTTTTCGTCGCACTTACGAATTTTATAGAGTTATCGAACTTTTTATTTAAGATAGAAGCGTTTATCGATACGAAAAAATTATTATTTTAGATTCGTTTAAACTTTAAAAGAGACTTATTATAAAATAATAAATAAAGAAATAAATTATAGAGAATAAATTATTAAAGAAGAAAAAGAAAATTTATAGATCTTTTATATTAAGGCGAGACTAATAATTAGTCTTTTAATATCTAATTACTTTACGCTATAAAAGTATTTTAAAAATTTAATTACTCGTAGCGAAGATAATTAAACTCGCGATAAAGTTTTAATAAAGTAATAATAACGAAACGAGATCGCGATAACACAATAATATATTATTATAACTTTCTTTTAAATTAATATTAATATATTATTTTAACTTATATATATCTACGTATATTATTTTTAAGTTTAAAAATATTTATAGCGAAAGATTTTTAATAATAAAGATTTTAGATAAAAAAGAATATAATATTTCGACTAGTCTTTCTCTATTGAGTATAGCGCTAGGGCTTCGCCGTAGCCTCGCTACGAGCTTTTCTTATATAATTTAGATATTGCCGACGTAGGTCTATATAGTGTAGGGCATTCCCACCGAGGAAATGCCAGCAAATCCTACTGCAATCACACTTAGATAGAATTTTCCAACTTAGAATAATCAAGAATTAGACACCCAATTGATCATACACCCCTTTTGCTGTTACAATCGAATATCGTATAGATACATCGATTACGTATTATTGATATAGTAGTTAGAACTCGTATAAGATCCATTAAACGTGTGGTTATTGAATACGATGGAGTTTGGATAATTCATGATTTTGATTTTAGTGGTTCAAATAATAAAAACGCATTGGTCCAAATCGAACACGGTACGGGGGACTTTATCCAGTGTGAGACAGCGGCTTGTGACAACCTCTGATCTCACTTTAGCTCTGCATCGAGCCGGTCCTCAGAAGATCTCTTTGCACAGAACTTCTCTACATGCTCACTGTTCTCTCAAGATTCTGAAAGCGCTGACATTGGCTCAGTAGTAGATAGTAAGCCGTCGGAGTGAACGGTTTATCGAGGACGCATAATGTAGCAGGAACATTTATATGCAAAGCGCCCACGATCTTGTCACCCCACAGCCTCAGACGTTTACTATCTCTTTCATGAGATCAAGCAGCTATCAACTACCATCTATCAGACACGTCCGCTGCGCTGTGAAGCCTCGCTCACGTCCTGCCGGCAAGTGACAAGAGTATTGATAAGCAAGGTGCTTCTCATTCATCAGCTAGCTCACGATTTACCTCCTCTGCCAAACAACATGTCAAGCGTGGACTTTAGCCGCTATAAGCGGATTATGCAGGCTTTCTGGGACCCTGAGCCAAAGAATGACGATGCTTCAGGGTCTTGCATATGGTGCTTAGGAAAAGAATATCTGACTCGACTCACGCCAAACATCTCGCGAGATCCAGAATCCAGAGTTAAGATTGAAAAGCCGGCTCTCGATAGGCAGGACTCTCATCAAGATCCAAAAAGAGTCAAGCCCCCGGCAACAACTTGGACTTCGCTAGGGGAGCGCGAGGCTTGGTCCCATGATAACGAAGCAGAAAAAGGGTGGCCTTCGGATTTTCTGGATGACTGCGAGTCGCGGATATGGTTTACCTACCGCTCTAACTTCACTGCGATCAAGAAATCCTCTGATGCCTCAATGACTATTTCGGTGCGCTTGCGCAGCCTGGGGGATCAAGGAGGCTTTACGTCGGATACAGGCTGGGGCTGCATGATACGTTCTGGACAAAGTCTTCTTGCGAACGCCTTGGTTTTGCTGTGGCTGGGAAGAGGTGAGCGCCGTGCTGGTGATGCCCGCACGCTTGGACTAATAGACACTCAGACTGGCGACGAGGAAGGCGGCAAGACGAAGAGCGACAACTACTTTCTTTGTTTTCTGATGATCCTAGCGCACCTTTTTCGATACATAGATTTGTTGAACACGGTGCTTCGGCCTGTGGGAAGCATCCTGGAGAGTGGTTCGGACCATCGGCCACCGCAAGATGTATACAGTAAGTCTTGAAAATTCTGCTCCTGCAAGGCTCGGCTCTGATCATGTGCAGAGCATTGTCGCATGAGTGTCAGAGTGCGGGACTGAAAGTTTACGTGAACGGCGATGGTGCGGACGTTTATGAGGATAGCTTCTTCAAGCTTGCCAAAGCGGAAGATGGAAGATTCAATCCAACGCTCATTCTGGTAGGGATCAGGCTGGGCATAGATCGAGTAACACCAGCTTATTGGGAAGCACTGAAAGCGTCACTACAGCTCCCCCAGTCTGTTGGGATAGCAGGTGGTCGTCCTTCGTCCTCACACTACTTCTTTGGCATTCAGGGAGATCAGTTTTTCTACCTAGATCCTCATGTCACGCGTCCTGCTTTACGTTTCCACAAGAATCCTTCAGACTTCACCCAAGAAGAACTGGACTCCTGCCATACTCGAAGACTTCGCAGGCTTCCTCTCAAAGATATGGATCCGAGCATGCTTATTGCGTTCCTTATCAAAGACGAAGAGGACTGGAGTAGTTGGCGGAGGGCTATTGGCACTCCCTTTGGCAAGCCAGTTGTCCATGTAGCTGATGAAGAACCTTCGTTGCATGGGCATGGTGCAGTTAGGAAGAGTGCAGTAGATGATGTGGAGACTCTTGACGATGAAGACGAGGGTGATGGAGAGATGGTCGAGCCTTTTCGAGAATAGGGAGACATGGGTCGTGATATCAATCCAATGGGACCATAAAGTTTTAAAAAAGCATTCAAGTTTAGTTATGGGTAAACGATGTTAGTCGAAGGCAGTTCGAAAACTCAAGAGCACTGGGGCTCAACTGCAAGGGTCGGCCGTCTTATCTGGTTTCTAACAATAGTATCGCAACGTCCTGCAAAGCTCGCAAGGTTGGGTTTGAGCGCATGTCAAGGAAATTCAGACTTTGGGAAACAAACAAGAGAGCACCGAGGGTAAGGTTACGAAAATTAGTCACTGTGATAGTAAAACGATTGGCACGAAAATTCGTCACTTGCTCTTGGTCATAGTATTGTACAGCCAAGTCTCAACCCCGATGCAGAAAGAGCAAACCTTTGGCTCCGGATCAAGCCGTCCCGTATCACATTATGAAAACCCAAAGAACACCGAGAACAGACACGCCTCCTGCTCAACCTTTGAGATATCGCATGGGAATGCTCCCGTCACGGTGAAGCCTACTTTGTGGACGACGAGTACTTGGTAACGGCCTTTGTGCCTTCTGACACTGCGTGCTTGGCAAGTTCCCCGGGAAGAATGAGTCGAACACTGCAGAAAGGTAAGGACCCGGGAATGGGCGATGGACTTTAGACGACTTACGAGGTTTGGATCTCGCGAGAAGAAATGGTGGACTTTTTGTTGTATGCCGCAAGCTTTGATGCCTCGGTGGCGACGCGCTCAAAGATGTCTGTGGATCGGGATTAGATTTCGTTAGGATTGAGATCTAGGATCCCTACCATTGACAAAGGAGTTCAAAATGGACATGGCACGGTTCGAGATACCGGTGTCTGGATGGACTTGCTTCAACACTAAGAGACGCGTCAGTGATGTTCGAGCAGTAGACGAGAATACTAAAACGCCTTTGACCCAACCACAACTGCAAATGCGACGGCGCTATCGAGCAGATGCAATCAAAGAAGGTGGGGAAACGTGATATCCATACCTTTGTAAATGTAGGAAGAGTATGTCTCCTTTCTTGTCTTGTTGCGCTTCTTCTTGTCGCCGGTGGGCGCCGCGGTCTTTTTGCCGGCCTCTTTCTTCTCAGCAGGTGCTTTTCCGCCAGCAGGAGCCTTTCCGCCAGTTGAGGGCTTCTTTTCGGCAGCCTTGGGAGGCATATTTAATGGATTTCAAATTTGGACTGGAAAAGAGAATGGATTGGAAGACTAAGTGATGAGGCTCGTTGATGTGGGCCCGCAAGATTATTTCGGTGGTTGGATAAGATTGATGAGAAAAGATGAAGAGGTTAGGGGGCCGCGAGCGAACTTATACTTGTTGGCGGCAGTCGTGATTTGCTTGGCGCGTCCTTTCAAAACACAACTAGTAAAAAAACAGTAAGCGAGAACATAACATTATTTGCCTTGTTAAATTTCCCCGCCCTAGTGATATGATTTTACCATTCACCTAGTACCAAATCCCTTCTCCCCAGATTTTGCGCATTCTGGTTGGTTTTCGTTATATTACTCAGCAAGCTACCTTGTCATCAACCCACTTTGCGCTGCTATACTTAATCCCTATCCGCCTCACAACTCTTTCTTTCACTCAACCATCCGCAACATACGTATCAAATCTACGCTCACCTTGACCACCCAAAATACCGACGTCGCACAAACATTCAAATACCTTCGATTTTCGCTCTCAAACATCGATATGACTGGAGGTAAATCTGGAGGCAAGGCCAGCGGCAGCAAGACGGCCCAATCGTGAGTCCGATTCCTCTTGTGCTTAGTTGTTCACACGACGCGTATCCCTTTCGAGTAAAATTCATCAATTATCAAATCCCTGCGTCGAATATCCAGACAACATTGGCTTGTAGCTAAAGCACATCTTTTGCAGTCGCTCATCCAAAGCCGGTCTCGCATTCCCAGTCGGTCGGGTCCACCGTCTGCTGAGGAAAGGCAACTATGCTCAACGTGTTGGTGCTGGTACGTACTCAGACTATCGCGTCCGATGCGTTGTTGTCATTTTAACATCGTCTTCCAGGTGCCCCCGTCTATCTCGCCGCTGTTCTTGAATATCTAGCTGCTGAGATTCTCGAACTGGCTGGAAACGCAGCACGTGATAATAAGAAAACCCGTATCATTCCTCGTCATCTCCAGCTCGCTATCCGCAATGACGAGGAGTTGAATAAGCTTCTTGGTCACGTCACCATCGCCCAGGGCGGTGTACTACCTAATATCCACCAGAGTGAGTTGCCCCCATCCCCTTTTCATGATCGCCCTGACAAGTAAATTTCCCCAGACCTTCTGCCTAAGAAGACTGCCAAGGGTGGAAAGACAGCTTCCCAAGAGTTGTAGGGTCATCTTTTGCTTTGGCGCCCAGGTTCATGGTTTCTCTTTCTTGCTTTACGTGATGATGGGTTTGGGAAGCCAGGTCAACGGCATCGTCGTGCGTTAAGGATGTACATTATGTCCACGGTAGCGACATGATTCTAGACTCGAGAATCAATCTGATCATATCCATACAAACAATTTTCGAGACACCGTGTCACATTTCATGAGTGCAAACTGAACGCGAAGATTATAATCTACATGTATGCGGTGGAATCGAGGGAAGCTGGCATGATTACTGAGTTACCGACGAGCCTTTATCTTGTATTTTTTAAAACTAGAGAAAAGTTCCCGTAGCCTGCAAATCTCCAGTTGCCTCGAAGACACCACCTCGTGAATTGTGACTGCTTCCACAAAGCAACTATCGCAAGTAGCCCAGAAACATCTCAACCTACCTATCAGGCCTAGAACGAGGCTCCTACAGCTCCATGTGAGGAGGTGCTAGATGATGTCAGCCAGCGATCCGTGACGCAATGCTGTTCATGTACATACGATCCAGGATGGGTGGTGGAATACTTCTTTCGTATTTCGAACCTGCAAAAATCGTCAACATCTAATCTAGATCCTGACTCGTGTAAGAAATTCGTACCGCCTGGAGCTGTAGGTGGTCTGTACGGGTCTGGATGTTTCCATTTCTCCAACAACGCCTCTGCCTCTTGGAACAGTACCTAGCCATACTGTCAGACACCCGTGTATAGATCAGAGTATTGAAAGTGCCTCTTATAGCTTACTCGCTGCTGGCGTGGCTCTCGCACGTCTTTATTCGCTTCAAAAAGGGATCGGATGTATTGCGCTTGGCCACGCCAGATATGACGATGGACGGCCCAATCGAGAGCGAGCTTGAGGCTCCGCCGATACAGCGAGCTGGAGTTATATCTCAGTCTGGGAGAAGAGAGGGAAGCACGGCTTCTTGACGTACGTGACTGCTTGCTTGCTGGTCATGATGTTTGAAATGAGCTTTGGTACTCTGCCATATCCCCGGATCAGTATGTCGATAGTACACTTGCACTTTCCGTGCATGCACCAAGAACGCCAAAGTTGTGGACCCAGGTTTTATATTCTTAAAAATATTAAAATATTAAACAATCAATTATAAATAGAAACTAAGATAAATTTAATATAAATATATACATAAAATAATTTTTTAATAAGTTATCTAAGTATCTTATCTAATTTATAGAAATTTTTATCTAAATTTAATTTAATTAAGAAGCTTATTATTATTATTATTATTATTATATTAATACTTATTCTTTCTTCTGATAATAAAATAATATTTACTATACGTTCATTATTGATGGTATTATAAGACGCTAGATAGAGCGATAACGAATTGTTAGAACTCCACTTAGAAGTTATATAAGCTTAGTTAAATACATAGATGTTGAATACGAGATTTATGATGTTGTCTCTATAGAACACCGTAGTTTGGCGCAAAAGCTCCGTTCCCAAACGACATTGACTGTCCACACCGATCGTCAGCCGCTGAGCGTAAACATTCATTTGAGGTTCTTCAAGTAAACTCTCTCCTTTGCGGCCCTTTTGTTTCACGTTCGTCCTGCTGGACCTTCTCCTCGCAGCATGGCGAGTCGGCAATGTTGCAGAGGGTCGGTTTCGTCCATACCACTATGGCAGGGGCAGTTTCTTTCGCGTAGCAAGGCAAAAGCTACCATCAGGCCACGAGTCATAACTTCTTGTGCTTGCAATTATCGTGTGCAACCTCGGCTCGAGCTTGCTTTGGCGTCCGCGTTGAAGATTAGGTTAAAATTCAGCAACTGAACGCTTTATCGTGTTGCTCACAAGCTGCCAGACCTGCCAGACCCACTTTGCAGAGGCAAAGAACGCACAATTCCTTGATGCAGGCCAGGCTGTATTGTACGCCTACTGAAAGTCCTAGTCTCAGCACTTTGCTGACGCTCCGCCAGCGGACAAAGTCGTTAAGGTTCCGGAGATGGCAGAATCGATATCGGAAGGCACCCTTAAGCAATGGTCTAAACGCGGGTCTAAGGAAATATCCACAACCTGAGCAGCATAGTGCTAATTACGATGCAGAGATCGGAGACTACGTGGAGCAGGACGAAGAAATCGCCACAATCGAAACCGATAAAGTATACATTGTGTATCTACGCTATGCGACGTTCCTCAACTGACACCCATCCTTCAGATTGACGTCGCCGTCAATGCGCCCGAGCCAGGTACCATCAAAGAGTTCCTTGCAAATGAGGAGGACACAGTCACAGTGGGGCAAGATCTTCTAAAGTTGGAGCTTGGGGGCCCTCTGAAGGGCGGTGAAAAGCAACAAGGTGGCCAGCAACCCAAAGCACCAGCGCCTGATGAGCAGTCAACTTCGTCTGATCCTAAACCACAGAAGGATGAGGAAAGATCGGAGCAAGAGTCGCCGCCTCCTCCACCTTCTGAGAGGAAGCCAGAACCTTCGAAGGAGGAGAGTAAGCCTGTTACGCCCCCAAAAGAACCGCCCAGGCAGAAAGAGCCGCCAACCAAGCCTCAGGAGCTGAAGCCAGAGCCTAACTCCAAGGATATGGCACCCTTAGGTAACCGGGAAGAGCGACGGGTAAGCTTCCCTTCAATCAGACGAGCACAAGATTTACCAACCATACGTAAGGTAAAAATGAACCGCATGCGCTTGCGCATCTCCGAACGTCTAAAACAGTCTCAGAATACCGCAGCTTCTTTGACGACATTTAACGAAGTAGACATGTCGAACCTAATGCAATTCCGGAGACTATACAAGGATGAAGTGCTGAAGAAGACGGGTGTCAAGCTTGGCTTCATGAGTGCTTTCTCCCGTGCCTGCATTCTGGCGATGAGAGATGTCCCCGCTGTCAATGCCTCCATCGAAGGTCCAGGTGGTGGTGAAACAATAGTTTATAGGGATTACGTTGACATCAGTGTGGCTGTAGCTACTGAAAAGGGTCTAGTAACCCCTGTGGTGCGCAATACGGAGGCGCTGGACTTATTAGGCATCGAAAGGGCCATCGCCGAGCTGGGAAAGAAGGTTTGAAACACGTCTGTGCGGAAAGAGTAATTTTATTGATGATCATAACCAGGCCCGTGATAGTAAGCTAACTATCGAGGATATGGCGGGGGGTACCTTTACCATAAGCAATGTGAGTCACAGAGGTCAGGAAGTTCTCTGACAATTGCTGATTTGAGTTCAGGGAGGTGTCTTCGGCTCTTTGATGGGAACGCCAATCATCAACTTACCGCAGACTGGTGCGGTGCATCACATTCTCAGTGGTTCGATTGACTGACAGTAAATCAGCGGTCCTTGGTCTGCACGCTATTAAGGAGAAGCCGGTTGCAATTGATGGCAAAGTAGAAATCCGCCCAGTTAGTACACTCCTTGCAGCTTCTAGGAAATTAAACTTATCCAACACCAGATGATGTATCTCGCGCTTACCTACGACCACCGGCTGCTAGATGGTAGAGAGGCAGTCGTTTTTCTCGTCAAGGTAAGCTACAGACATCCACCCCAAGACAGGAGGCTGACGACTTCAAGGTAAAAGAATATATTGAGGATCCAAGAAGGATGCTACTTGGTTAGACCGAGCTGCCGTTGATCGAGTTTCGATCTCTTTACGGCTTCGGATGTGCCAATACCTGTACATAAAATCTTCGAACACTGCTGATCTGCAAGTCAACAAGGAGATCGTGAAGACAAGCCTATCAAAAACCCATCGAAGTACCTACTCAACACGTTATCCTTGACGTGTAGATAAGGTTTCCCCTCTCTGCGTTCTTGCTATGGAATGGGATAATCTAACTGGTATTGAGAACTTGATTAATTGAGGAAGGGAAGAATCTAGCTAAGTACTAATCGTCGCATAATACTTTCGTCGTAAACTCCTTAGTAGTAGCCACTTCAAACAATCAGCCACCTCAATCAATTTCTCTTATCGCACCAAAAATCGATTAATTGTTCAACACATAATTTATTATTTACAATCACAACCCAAGCTTTTAATATTATTTTAGTACGTGATTTCTATTAAACTATATTTTGCGCAATAGCTGGCAATTTCTAGGCTTTATTTTATAAGTAATATCTAAATCGTAAATTTCTAGTACGTAGAATTCTATAACACGTAGTTTTATAACTAATAGCGTATTGAGACCTTAGCAAATTAATAAAATACTTAGAATATATATATAGAAATACAATCTATAAAATAATTTAAGAATTCTACGCTAATGTTATGAAGTTATATATTGTTCTTGAATTTTAAAATTGATCGATTTTTAATATAATAAGAGAAATTAATTGAGGTGACTAATTGTTTGAGGTGGCTACTACTAAGAAATTTACGACGAAAGTATTATGCGACGATTAGTACTCCGAAAGCTTCTTTCGACAGATCGTCGAGTTCTTAGAAAGTCGTTAAGTAAGTACTAGTACTACGGGTCGGAAAGGTGTGGTATATTTGATGGTATGGGACGAATACCATACCGAAAGGTATGGGATATCCCATACTCCCATTAAGTTTTTAATAAATATATTACGTAATATTTTTTTATATTCTAAAAATAAGTAAAAAGCTTAAGCGAACGCTTATGTAATTATAAAATTCTATAAATAGATTAAAAAGATATAATTTTTTAAAAAAAAGTTGAAAAAAAGTTGAAACCGACTATGTTCAACAGATACCACACCTTTCCGACCCGTAACTAGTACTTAATAATTTATAATAAATTATTAATAATAAAAGAAGACGTTTAAATTCTCGTTAATTACTTAAAAATAACTAAGTAAAAGAATAAATTATATTAATAAAGCTAGCGAGTACTTCGTATAAAGCGCGACACCCGAACCCATGAGTTATATTTTTGACCCTATGGTACAATTGGAAAGCGCCCTCACAATTTATTACGATTTTAATATTTACTCTTCGTCTACTAAGTCGACATAAATTAATATTATCGCGAAGAAGAGTTATTAGAGTATTATAAATCTATTGAAATAGAATTTAAGCTTTTCTAATTTCTACTTAACGATCTTAGAAAGAGACTACTAAGCTACTACTAGTACTTAGCTAGATCTCGTAGAGAAGAAATTATTCTTCTTCTTTTAACTTATAACTAGACTATAATATATAATAGTAACGTCTCGCTTATACTAGTACTACTAATTATTTAATATATTAGCTTATAGTACTAATATCTAGAGAGTAATTAGTAATTGAAAAGATATGAAATAGTATAAGATTTAGTCTTAAAATAATCTGCAAGAACTTTTCTTTCCCTTTTTTTTCAATTTTTAGAAAATTATATCTCCACGACCCCTTAATATTTTTTAATAATTTTTATATGGAACTCATACGCTTGTACTATAATTTAATTTAAAATTTTAAAATTTTTAATTTGATGTTAGAATAAAAAAGTTATGAGAAAAAGTTTTTTTTTAATATCGGGGATAAGATCGGATAACGTCTATTCGATTCCACAATACCAGACCTTTCCGGCCTCTAGATCTAGTAATTTTTTACTTTCGCTATTACTACGCTATTAAGTTCTAGCTAAAGATCTTCTTTTAAAGTCTTTCTTCGAATTTACTATTATCGCTTTCTCTGATTAAAAGTAAGCTATTTATTTAATTAATTAATTAATTTATACGCGTATCTATCTAAACTATGAAAGATAATTGCGAGATTCTATATTATTAAATTTCTTACGCAGCGAGAAAACCGTTCGATATTATCGTCTTGCGTATATACTATCGAGAAAAACCTTATCGCTTTCTACTTATACGTTACTAATTATATATAGATCTAAATATTATATTCGTATACTTTAGCTACATCTCTGTCGTAGATTATACTTTTCTTATCTTATTCTCTCTCTAAGAGTATAAATCTTAATAATTTAAATTTAAATTAATATCGAATTTTTTTCGTTAAATTATCGTTTCTATCTCTTAAACTTCTTAAATCTTATTTAAAGCGCGATTTTTAATTTATTAAGTTTATTTCTCTTTTTATTTTCTTCATTTTCTTTTAAATTTCTAAATCTATTCTCTATTAATATTATTTATAGAATTATCTTTTTATTATATATCTTTTTATTATATATCTTTTTATTATATATCTTTTTATTTTAATACTAAACGAGTAATTTATATTATACGCGATATAGCTTTTCTTACTATACGTAACGTTACGGGTCGGAAAGGTGTGGTATCTGTTAAACATAGTCGTTTTTAACTTTTTTTTAACTTTTTTTAAAAAATTATATCTTTTTAATCTATTTATAGAATTTTATAATTACATAAGCGTTCGCTTAAGCTTTTTACGTATTTTTAGAATACAAAAAAATATTACGTAATATATTTATTAAAAACCCAATGGGAGTATAGGATATCCTATATCTTTCGGTATGGTATTCGAAAAACTAGTCCCATATCATTAAATATACCACACCTTTCCGACCCGTACGTAACGTAAGTCTAGATCGCTATAAATATGATTATAATATATAATCGAGTATTATATATCTATTCGCACTTCATATATCGTATCTTATTCTTATATATTCTTATTATATATTTATATATCTAATATTTATAGTATCGAGTTAGAGAAATTATTTAATTAAATCTTATTATCTTTTTCACTTTCTTCGCTTTAATTTAATTATTTCTTACTAAAGTATTTATTATATTTAAAGTTAAGAGATTTAATATTAGTAACAAACACTTCTTTATCTTATAAGTATTAGATAGTTATCGTATTTTCGTAATTTCTAGATTTAAGTATAATCTCTAATTATTTAATTTAAGTCTCTTTTTAATTTCTAATTATACGTAGATATTAATATTATATATAATAATTAAATATACTTTATATATAATCTTAACTAACGTGTATTATCTTATAAGCTAGATCGTGTTCTTCTTTAGTCTCTCTCTTACTTTTATTATTATCGCTACGAAGCTCGCGTGCAGACTTCAGTTACGCGATATTCTATTTCTAGTATTATATAATCTTTATTATTTCTTCTTATCTTTTATTTTTATTAAAAGCTATCTCTATCTTCTAAAGTCTCTAGATTAAATTATTTAAACGATCACGTTAAAATATATTATTACTTAAGACGGTTTAAATAGATTTTCTTAACTCTATTTATTAATCGAGCTATCTTAACGTATTAATATATTAGTCTAGCTCTATATCTTCTTCTTCTCTCTACGATCGATATATCGCGCTTTCTTCTTCTATAATTTTACGCGTAGCTTCGCGATTTCTTCATTTTAATTCTATATATATAATTATATAATCTTTATATTCATTTAATATTAAACTTAAATCTCTTCTAATATTATCTTTAATATAACTTTAAATATTATTAATTCTACGGGTCGAAAAGATATGGTATCTGTTGAACATAGTCGTTTTCAACTTTTTTTCAACTTTTTTAAAAAAATTATATCTTTTTAATCTATTTATAGAATTTTATAATTACATAAGCGTTAGCTTAAGCGTTTTACGTATTTTTAGAATATAAAAGAATATCACGTAATATATTTATTAAAAACTTAATGAGAGTATGGGATATCTTATACCTTTCGATATGATATTCGAAAAACTAGTCCCATATCATCAAATATACCACACCTTTCCGACCCGTAGTTAATTTTTTCTTTATAATCTTCGTTTACTTCGCTAACGATAACTATATATTCTTAGACGCGTTATTCTTCGTTTCTATATTTATATCGATTGAATCGTATTTTTCTTCTAAGCTATCGCGTTTCTTCACCTCGAGAATAATAGCGATATTCTCTATATTTATATCTTTAAGTATCTTATTATCTTTAAGATCGCGATATATTATTATATTCTTCTTCTTATAATAATTATTATACTTTATTTTTTCTTTAGTTTATAATTATAGAAGTTTAATTAAAGAGTTAATATTAATATAATAAAGAATATAAAAGATAGCGAAGATTAAGAATATTAAATATAAAGCGTAAATACTTAATTTATTTCTATTGCTAAGTTTTCTAATAATCGAGAACTAGATTAATAATTATCTAAAATTCTTACTTTAAGAACTTTACGAGATAGTAGAGCTTATAATTCTATAGATTAAATTATTAAAGAGAGTTAAATTCTTTTAAAATAAAAATTATAATAAGATTATGAGAAATATTAAAGTAAATACTTTATAAATAAGTAACGAATAATAGTTAAGAAACGTGATAAGACTCTTAATAAGATTAAGATTCTTTATTTTTATAGAGATATTTATAAGATTACGTAATTATCTAAAGAAATTTAAAGTCTAGCTAAATAAGTATATATTAATAAGATAAATTTACGTCTATTATTTAAGATCGTATTATTAAAGTAATTAATAGAGAATTAGATGTTTATATTTAAAGAAAAGATTTTAATTCTAAGTACGGGTCGGAAAGGTGTGGTATATTTGATGGTATGGGACTAGTTTTTCGAATATCATACCGAAAGGTATAAGATATCCCATACTCTCATTAAGTTTTTAATAAATATATTACGTGATATTTTGTTTATATTCTAAAAATACGTAAAAAGCTTAAGCTAACGCTTATGTAACTATAAAATTCTATAAATAGATTAAAAAGATATAATTTTTTTTAAAAAAGTTAAAAAAAAGTTAAAAACGACTATGTTCAACAGATACCACACCTTTCCGACTCGTAATTCTAAGAGAGATCTTCTTCCCTACTTTTTTATATTAATCTAGACGATATATAAAATATTATATATTCTATTTTTATTATAATAGATAATAATATTATAAAGAAGAAGATTCGAAAGGTTATTTATTTTATTTAAAATCTAATAAAGTCTTAAAGATTAATAGAATATTAAATTAATTTCTACGTCAAATAGCGAAAGTATTAGTATCGAAAATTATATATCTTCTTAAAGTATATCTAAGATTTAATTATTATTTAAGAGAGTTTAAGAAGATTAATACTATAGTTCTTTATAAGTTAAAGAAGAATAATTATTCGAAGTTTAAATCGTATAGATTAATTACGCTTCTAAGCACATTAGATAAAAAAATAATAATAATTATAAGGTTTAGCGATTGCGCTAAGATGAATTTATTATTATTATTAAAGTATATAAGAGTTTAATAAAAGAGGTTTATTAAGATAGTATTTGAAACTATTATCGATATAATCTATATTATCTAAAATTATAAGAAGAATAATATATAATCTTTAAGTTAAAAATATTTCGAAGCTCATTATTTATTAGATATAAAGCTTTCTTATAAAGCGAGTAATCTCTATTATTATTAATAATAGAATTAATTCTATAGAGCTCGCTAAAATAGGAATCTTCTTGAAATTATCTATACTCGTAATTTATTTTTTATTCTTTAATGCTTCGCTTATAAAAAAATATTCTAAAGCTAAATTAAAGCTTGAGATAGAGAACTTCTTAGACGATATTTATCTTTTTATATATAGAAAATTTATTTTAAAAAAGATATATAAGATTTATTTAAGATAAATAATAATATATAACGTTATCTTTATATTAAAGAAGTATAAATTAATATATTTAATTCGCTATCTAAGACGATTTGATATAATTATCGCGATAGAGTTACAAGAGATTATTACGAAGCTTAAGATTAGTATTTAAATTTTAGAGCTATATATTAATAATAAACTTCGCTAAGAATTATATATTAAGAAGATATAATCTAAGTTAATTATATAGAATCTTATATTAAAAAAGATTACGAGCTTTACGTGAAAAGCTATGTTAAATAAAATACGTTAAATATATAATGTAATAATATAATTAGCAATCACGTACGTAGTAGTCTTATAATATATATCTTAGAAATTGCGAGAATTACGCTAGAATTATATAAATTAATTAGAAGTAATTTAGAATATCTATTTTATATAGATTATTAGCGACTAATAAGCTATTAATATTAGAATACTTAAAATAAAGATAAGTATTTTCTCGCTATAAGTTACTTTAAATTAAATAATTTTTTAAAATTAAGTTTTTTATAAAATTTATTTAATAATAAAAAAGGATAATATATATATTCGAAGAGAATTATATTTAAAAAGATATTAGAAATAAATAATTCTTAAAATCTCGATTAATAAGAAAGAATAATAGTCGCTAAAATCTTTAAGATTTAATAATTAGAATAATATCTTAATATTAGATTAGAAGCGATACGCGCGAAAGCTAAAAAATATTATCGAAGTCTAAAGAGATATAATTTAAAATAAGGTATAATCTTATTATTAGATAATTATTTTAGGAATATTAAGAATCTTAATCTAGAAAAATAATCTATATTTTAATAAATAAACTCTTTATATAAATCTCGCTAAGATCGAAAGCTTAATTCTTATATAATTACGAATAAAGAAGATTAAATTCAAATAATTTCTATATTTACGTGTAATTTAAGATATTTAAATAATTAGCTATCTATATAATTAAAGATAATAAGATATTAAATATATTTTTATATCTTATTTAATATTTTAGAATTAGCGATAGAAATAAATAATCTATATAAGATACTTACTATTTTTAAGAAAGCTAATATCGCTATTAAGTAATTAATATAATTAAATATTTCAGAATAATACTCGCTAACGAGCAAATAGCTCTATTAAAGATAAAGCTTATTATAACTTATAAATCTCTTTCTTATATTCTTATCGTAGAAATTCTTTTAATACGCGTAATAACTATTTAGTCTTAAAGCTCTTTAAATAATATTAAAGTATATATATCTAATACTTTTCTCGTGAAGATTAATAAGAGTTTTCACTCTATAGCGATAATGTTATTAAAGGTTTCTCTTATTATAATCACCTAGATATAGTTCGTAATTACTCTTTATAGCTTAAGTAGATACGTGTATAAATAATTAATTAATTGATTCTATCTTATAGAATAATTCTTTTTAACGCTCTCGATCTTAATATATCTCGCCTATATTTATTAACAAAGCTAGTATAGTTAACTTCGAAATCGAACGACTTCTTAATAAGCGTGTAATTAAAAAAGGACGTAGTTTAGCTATAGAATATATAGTAAGATAGAAGAAATACGATTTTAGATATATCTGGTAGTGTAATATTAAGGATCTTAATAATGCCTCTAATCTAGTAAGAGAATACAAGGAGAAATTAGCTAGAATTCGAGCTACTATACTTATTTCTATAATATCTCCGTAATTAACTATGTTTAAAAAAAAGATCGTTCTAGAAAGTACGTTAATTCGATTTAATTAAAGACTTTATAAAATAGATATCTTAACTCCGATACTAAAATATACCTAACATTATAGTAAATACTATATATTCATAGTACTTATACTATATCTACTCATCTTACCGCTATATCTAAACGTCTTAACGAGTTTTATCGATGGGGATTTTTTTTTTAACTCGATAGCGTTTATATAGCTTATTAGAGAAAGATATTAATTAATAGTTATAGTGTTTATTATTATAGAATAATATTCTAACTAATTAACACTCTAACTATAGTATACTTTTCGTCGAAATAACCTTACTATTACTAACTTTTTAGCGATTTATCGCTAAATTTAGTATACTACTATTAGTAAATTCGATATACTATTATTTAAGAACTTTATTAAAAAGGCTTGGTTAGTAGACGATATTTTCTATATATATCTTATATATATATAACTTAGTAAGCGAGGTCGCTTGCTTTTTCTTCTATTTTAATAGATGCTATTATAGATTAGATAAAATGCACTTGCTAAGCAAATCAGAAATCGCCTAAGGCAAGTGCTTGGCTGGCTGGTATAACTTAGCTAGAACTTTCAGACTTAGAAATAATTAAGAATTACACACTTAACTAACCAATACACTCATTGCTGTTATAGTTTACCTCTCGATCTAGTAGACGATTATGGATTATTAATAGTATTAGTAACGATATTTATAATTATAGTATTAATAGTATTATTAATTATATCTTATAGCTATTAGAGAGTGAAATTACTAGCTATTTTCGATATAGTTTAACTTAATTATCTATAGAGAGAAGTACTTAAATTTCTACTTAAATCGATAATATTAGTAGCTATAGAATTCTTATAAATTGTTAGTAACGATAATATAGAAGACGAATTATTTAATAAAGAATTATAACATTATTAGTAGCATTATTATTAAAATTAGTAGGATTTTTATTAGTCGATAACGAATTAGACGTATTCTTAGTAGAAAAAGAATTAAATAACAGATTTCGAAGAGACTAAATAGCTTTCTTTTAGCGTCGGATAAATTCATAAAAAGTAGATTTATTAATAATTTAGTTAAATAGCTAATAGTCTTAAATTAAGAAATAAGTAGTCGTTCTTAATAGATTAATAATAGAATTAATAATACATATTAGTCTAATAAATCTAAGAGTATTAGATATAAGATATTTATAAACTTTCTTAGTATTATTAAATATTTAATTAGCGTATTTATAGCTAGTAGTAATAAATTCCTAGATATTAAATATAAGATTAAGTACTTACCTATCTATTAGAGTAACTATATTAATTAATATAGTTAGCTAGTAGAAAAGAAGTAGAAAAAGATAGATAAAAGTAAGCTTTTAAGTAGAGATAAAATTTTATTAAGCTAATAATTTATTATTTAATAAATTTAGTAATAATAAGCGAGATATAATAATAAAGAATATTTTAAATCGATTCGACTATTAGTTAATATCGAATTTAGCCTTACTATTATACTATAATAAAATAAT
The DNA here is from genome assembly GCA_033085395.1 of Xanthoparmelia taractica. Taxonomy (NCBI): domain Eukaryota; kingdom Fungi; phylum Ascomycota; class Lecanoromycetes; order Lecanorales; family Parmeliaceae; genus Xanthoparmelia; species Xanthoparmelia taractica. The sequence goes on along the minus strand of JANQBS010000242.1, from coordinate 39,869 downwards.
AAATTTAGAATTAATAATTAAAAAGTCTATTGAATTGTAAGGGTCGTCGGTCGGAGAACTATTAGAAAACTAGTATATATTTAGCTTAGTCTCCTCGACCTTCCAGATCGCGATTCCCAAGTCTTTAATAAATATCTTTAGTATGTAGAAAAATCGTAATAGACTCTTATACTAGTAAAGTTATTAAGATTTAATTATAAAAGAAAGAACTTAGATAAGAATAGAGCTTTAAATATTAATTAAGCGTAAACTAGCTATTTTCTAAAAATTGTAGAAAACTCTTTTATAACTATTATTCTTAATCTACTTTAATAATAAATTTATATTATATATTAATCTTAATATTAATAAAAACTTTAATTTCAAAGCTATAATTTATTACGTTTTTAATAATACTTTCGTTTCTAAGAATAACTATCTTCTATAATTTAAGATTTAATAATTCTATTTCTTAGTTATCTTCTTAAGAATATTAAAATTAGATATTAATCTATTAAGTTAAAATATATTAAGATTATATAGATATTAAGTAAAATATAATATCTTAACTCTACATATTATTATTATATTAAATACGATATTATTCTAGGAATTACTAAATAAATCTTAATAATTACTTCTTCTGTCGTTAAACTAAATCTTAGACTTATTCGAGCCTCTAAATATATTTAATATTTTTAGAATCTTAAATTTTAATATATGTCTAGAAAGTAATACGTTATTTCGAATATACTTTTATATTTTAATTAAATAGTATCGAAATCTTATTCTAGCGAAGAAAAATAACTTAATATTCTATATAGCTACGTTTATTATATTAACTTTAGATATTTATTTATTATTAAATATATTAAGAATTTATAATAGAAAAGAATTCTCGTAATAATTAGATCGATTATTTTAGAAGATATCTATTAGGGAAGGCACCGAGAAAGCCTTCCGCAGCTACTTTCTCTTAGTGGAGATACTTGGGAGAAGCCAAGCTATTCTTATATTAGCGCCTCCGTGTATCTCTACTTAAGTAGACCTTCGTACGTAGTAATCCTATAAGACTTACTTACACACCTTTTGCTTAGTACTTAAGTTACTACTATAATAATATAATAGCAACGCCTATTCGGCTTACTAGCTAAACTAGAAGTTCTCTACTAGTACTCTATATGTTATTATATAACTTATTAGTTACTTTATTATTACTTTATTATTATTATTATTATTATTATTATTTTATCTTTTTTATCTAATAGAAGATCTTCTATTAAAGTCTTTCTTAATTTATTAACTATTACTACTATTAATAGTAAAACTCTTTATTATTAATACTCGCTCTAATAAAGTTTTAATAAATATTTATTAAGTTAGCTAATCTTTTTTAAGTAGATAATATTATTACCTTATAAAGATTATATTATAGTACTTTTAATCTTCTAATTTAATAACTTTATTAAAATTAAATATTCTTATCTTACTCTATTAAAGTCTTTAATAGAATATTATGTTTATATATTATCAATAAACTTCTAGTATTAGCTCGCTCTATTAATATAGTAGACTTTAAATATATTAGATATATATTAAAGCTCGTTTAATCTTAATCGATTAAATCTAATCTTTACTATAAATTATTAATAAAAGCTCGTTTCAATTAATATTTGAATAATTTAATATTATTACTCGCTAGCTTAATAAGTTACTTTTATAGTCTCTTTTAATTAATAGTCTTAATTCTAGCTTCTCTATTCGCTAAATTAATTTATCTATATTTATAATTTTAATTATTATTAATCTATCTAAAACTCGTTTATTTATAAATATTATAGAGTCTACTTTGTAGAATACGATAGTAGATTATAATATAAATGATATATTATGTTATTCTTCTACGATAAATCTAGTAATCTAAGTAATTATATAATAGATAATTTAGATTATTATATAAGATATAAGACTAGCTATCGCTTTTCTTTTAATTATTAAATAGTATTATATTTATAGAATAAAAATTAAAGATCTTAACTACTTTTAATAAAACTATATTTAGTATCGAAGAATAGATAATTTAGTTATTCAATAGACTAATATAGCTTAATTAAGAATTACTACGTATTATTATCTCGAATCGAGATTATAAATTTATTAATTAACTATAAAGATAGATATTTAAGGTTCATAAGATCGATTTATTTTACTTTATAATATAATATTTGTAGATTAACGAAATATTAGAACGCTTAAACTAGATCGAGATAGTATTAAGATATTACATCGCTATTCTCGATAATCTTAAACTATAATTTACAATACTTCTTAGAATATTAATTATCTTAAATAAATTTATTAAGTATAGCTCTACTACTTAAGTATTTACGTAAATACTTTATAGCTTTTATACGCGGAAAGTACTCGATTTATTACGAATCGAGAATTCTAACGCGATTCTTTCTACATTTAATAATAAGAATATAGTTTCTTCTACTTCTATTTTTAACGAATTAAGAAGAACTCGTATCGTTTCTACTCTAGCACCTACTACGATAATTACCTTTTTAATTACTAGAAATACTATATATGCTATCGAAGTACCGCCTTCGACTACGGGAGCGCCCGTTTTTAAAGAATCTATTATCGAGAAACGAGAAGCTATCTCGATTAATATTTCTATATTATAGTTAGAAAAGAGTATCGATTAAGCTATATTAATACTAAGAATATTATTATATTCGTGTTATTACCTATAAAGAAGTATTACGATACTTATTATTAATTTAAGTTCTTTAAGATCGACTATTTTATTAATCTATAACTATATTACGAATATCGCATTTTCACTATTAGATCTAAGAAGCTAGAATTCTAGCTAGTAAAATCCTTTCGAATTCTAAAGTATATTAATCGTCTAGCTTATAAGCTAGAATTATCTACTAATATAAAGATCTATAACGTTATTTTTATAGTTTATTAAAAATTAATAATCGATTTTATCGAGAATCTCTATTATCGATATTATTTTTAATTTCTACTATAATAGTCGATAGCGAAGAAGAATAAGAAGTTAAGAAGCTACTCTAGAAGTATCGAATTAATCGAGACCGGGAATAGATTACTTAGTACTTAGTTAGATAGTTTATCTATAGTTCGAAATTAGATTTTTAGAAATCGAAGTCGAAGTTTTTTAGAAATAATCAGAAGCGAGTAATTAAATACAAAGTAATAAATCTAGTTTAATTATAGTAATTTTATATCTAGTATACTACTTTATCGAGACGATAGCTTTATTTATTTCTAATATCTATTATAAGTATAGAATTAAAGCTTAATAGTCGCTAATAATCTAAGATAGATATTCGAAGATAAAAGAACGCTCGTTTCAACAGATAACGGGTCGTGAAGAGTTTGAGAAACTTATATAGCTAGCACTTACTGGTGCTATCGACAGCGAGAGTATCAATAATGGTAATAGAGGTGATAAGAGAGTTAAAGAAGAAAGTAACGCGTCTAAGAGAGATAAATACAGACGAGGAAAATAGCTCGTAGAGTAACCATTACGGGTCGGAAAGGTGTGGTATCTGTTGAACATAGTCGGTTTCAACTTTTTTCAACTTTTTTTAAAAAATTATATCTTTTTAATCTATTTATAGAATTTTATAATTACATAAGCGTTCGCTTAAGCTTTTTACGTATTTTTAGAATATAGAAAAATATCACGTAATATATTTATTAAAAACCTAATAAGAGTATAGGATATCCCATACATTTCGGTATGGTATTCGAAAAACTGGTCCCATATCATCAAATATACCACACCTTTCCGACCCGTAGTAACCATAGTATTAAAATACGCCTATAAGCGATATAAATGCTATCTCAATATAAAAGATTATTATTAAAGCGTCTAAGAGCGAGAAGATAGCGTATAATTTTCTTATAATTATTTAAAAGATATCTTTTAAAGATCTAAACGCGTTTATTTAGAAAAGATATCGTAAGAACTTTAAATTAATAATAATTTTTATTAAGAACTTCAAATTAATAATAATTTATATTAAGTAGTTTGTGTTAAATAGTTTGTATTAAATAATATGTATTAAATAATATGTATTAAATAATATGTATTAAATAATATATATTAAATAATATGTATTAAATAATATGTATTAAATAATATATATTAAATAATATATATTAAATAATATATATAAGATTAAAGAAATTATATAATATCTTAGAGAAGTTATATATAAGCTTAGCGTCTACACCTTGAAATATTCTTAATATTTTTCCTTTCTATGTAATATAACTTTATTAATTTATAGATACTTATTATCTTCATATTTCGCTTCTTTTCTTATTCGCTATAATAAAGTTATCAATAATAGATTAAAGCTTATTCTTTTTTGCTTATTCTCTCTACTTATTATAACGCGAAGTATATTATTAAAGAGACTCGAGTTCTAATTATCGCTTGTTAGATCGATTTCTTTCTATATAATTATTTTATATATCGAATATTCTTTAATAATTCGCGTGTTTCTCTTATTATCTTCTATAAAGCTTAGATTCGATTTATCGAGTAATTTAATATTATCGGATTTTACGACTTTTCTTAAGGCGCTTACGAAGCTCGATTTATCGATAATATTATTTAATGAATTCTTATATGAATTATTTAATTTAGGGAATATTTATATCTTTCTCGTTATTCTAGAATATATCTCTAATGTATACTATTATATAAGATAGTATATAATGCGCCTTTTTCCTTAATTTAGATCTCGCTAGACTTTTTTAACGTACTCGTATATTTCTAAAAAGAATTATTATCTTACGAATAATAAAGTAATAGTAAAGAGCTTATCTTCGATTTTCTTATTATTTTATCTTTCAATATAAAGAAACCTAAAAGTATAATTCTTTAGAGTATATTAAAGTGCGATTATTATAAGAATTATAGTATCGTTAAATAAAGATAATTAAAGATAATTACTTTTTTATTTAAATTTAAAAGATATTCTCTCGCTATAGAAGAAGATTTAATATAATAATATAATTATTAATTAAGATAGAAAGCGTCTCTTATTCTAAAAATAGTTAATTATAATTAGTTAATCTAAGCTCTATAATATATATTATATTCTATATATTCTCTAAATATCGACGCGTGAATCGATGATCTATTAATAAGTCGCTAATAATCGTCTTTAGAGCTTTAGGCGATAACGTTATATAATTCTTAAAATAAGATTAAACGATCTCTCGAATCTTCTTTATTAAAAATAGATAAAAATCGCCTAAATAATTAAAAAGCTATATTCTCGTTAAAAAGATCTCGAAGCTTTAAGAATAATAATTAATTGAAGATCTTAATATCTTTCTCGTCTTTATAATCGTAGATTCATTATTAATATCTCGTATAAATCGAGTATTCTTATAAAAATTTTGTCTTTAATCTCTTTATATTTTAATTATTATTCGATTAAGCGCGTTTATATAATACTTTAATTAAAGACTTAGCTCTAAAAGATTTAGATCTTTAGATCTTCGCTAATTATAATTCTTATAAATAAAACGATTCTTATCGTCTCGAATACGTTAATATACTCTTTCTTAATAGTATACTCGCGTGTCTCTAATCGTATTATATTATTTTATAGCGCGATTTAATAATTATCGTTATTCGAATTATCCTTTAAAGTATTAATTAGACACTTTTCTTTATTCTAATTTATCGATAATATATTATTCGATATTATTAAAAATAATAATAAAGCTTTAAATTCCCCGATCTTAATCAATAGACGTCTCGGCGAGAGGCTAAAATATATTATATACTTATAATATAACTTCGGTAAAATAGCACTTAACGACTTTTTTTCGCGTGACGCTTTTTAATATAGAATTATCTGCAGTTATTTAGTTATTATTCTACTATGCTTAGAATATATGTTTATATTTATATCGAAGCCTTATACAAGGCGCTATAACTTTATTAAGTTAGAGGCGACTTTACTCGATATATTATTTTCTATCTCGACTTAGCACGTATTTATTATTGTTATTATATAAATATATCGAATAAATATTATAACGCTCTTTTTGCTATTTATCGAGAGCGACTTAATTAACTATCTATTAATAGTCGATAAGTATATTATACTCTATAGATTCCTTAACGATCTAGATATTTAATCGTGTAGTATATTCTTATCTCGTCTCGTTAATTCTAATTCTTTATCGCTAACGAGAATTATTTTAAATTTTATATTTCGCATTAATTAGATTATATTGAAATTACTTAAATGTAGAATTAATCGACTAATAATTAATGTTACTAATCTTTATTCTAGGTTTTATAATCTCTATAATCGATCGAGATTTAAATAAAAGCTTTTTAATCTTATTTTATTAAGATATTAATTAAATAGAGTATATAAATAAGATAAGAATATACGAAGTTTACGAATCTCGCCTTCGTCTTAAAAAGAAGAATCTTTTTCGATATTTATAATAATATATTAATTTAAGAGATTATCGTCGAGATTAAGGGGAGCTTCGTCGCGTATAATAATTATTATTATTAATGACTTCTTCGTCTTCTATAAACTAATAGAATTAATAAATTATCTAAGAATTCTTTATTTATATAATTATATACTATATTTATATTTTTCTTAAGCTTATATATCTTACGATAATTAAGAGAATTAAGATTTATCTATTATTTATATTCTTTGACGCGTCTTTTCCTCTATTTAGTCTTTTCTATCTTATTTATTTTATAATAATATATAATTAATAATATCTTCGCGAATTAATAGACTATAATTTATCTTTTCTATCTTCTTAATTTCTCTTTTTTTTTTAATCTCTTTAATTCTATTTATTATTATTTTCTTTCTCGCGTTATACGCTAACGTTCTTATAATTCTATAATTTCGACGTAATTAACTTATTAAATAGAATATAAAGAATTATTAATTCTTTATTATTATTAGAAATTAAAATAAAATTAATATTTAAAGTTAAAGATAATAACGAGTAAAAAGATAAAAATAAATATAAATAAATAGATAAAAGAATAAAGAGAAATTATTAACTTAAAAAGAGATACTATTAATTAACGCGTTTTTAATTTATTAAGATTAAGTCGCGTTTAAATCAGACTTCTTATTTAACTTAATCCCTCCATTCGAATCGAATTAATTCTCGATTAATACGTAACGCCGAGATAATTATTATCTCCTATTAAATCTCGCTTTTATTATACTTTTCTTATTCTTAAATATATCTTATAAATAATATATCTTTTAATATAAATAATTATAGATTTTTTAATATAAATACTTATCGATAATAGTTACTTTATTACATTAATAATATCTTTCGACTCTTAGATAGCGTCGTCTAAGAAGCTACGATTTACGTAATTATTAAAAAAGATATTATCGTGAAGTTTATAAGTATTAGAGACGACGTGTAATTCTTTTTAATAACTCGATATTATTTTATATATAATAGTATATTTCTATTATAATTAATATCGTTTTTTTATAATCTCTATCGATAAGATGTAAAGATTAAATATTAGCTTTAGCGCTTTTCTTATTACCTCTCTCTATTTAATATTAATCGCGTATTTTTTTAATCGAATTCTATTAAGATATATTCTACGAAGAAAATCTATATTAATATATTTTTTATAAATTATTGAAGCTTAATATTATTAAACGACGTAAGACGCTAAATTGTCTAGAGTTAAAAGTCTTATATCGTCGAAAGCGTAGCGAGATACTTAGAGAAGATAAAGACTATAGATTATTTCAATAAAATAAGTCTCTTTATATCGCGAGATTTTCCAAAACTAATTAAGTTAAAGAGAATATAACGATTATAGTATAAACGTTTAATCGTTTTCTATATTATTATTTTATATTCTTTCGTTATCAGCGAGAATAATTAATTCGAGTAATTATATCGCTCTGCGTGTTCTTCTTATCTTCGCTATTCTTTCGTTTACTTAAAATAATTAATCTTTAAACGATTAATCTCTCGGCGTATAAATAATAATATATATTTAAGAAAATTATATATTTATTTATTTAATATTCTTTAATTATAAAGAATATAAAATCCTAATCTCGCTTATATATCGATAGCGCGATTATCTTAAACTTTCGAGAATGATTAATCTTAATATCTTTATTGTCGAGGCGATATATTATTCGATTTATTATAGCGTTATATGCTTTATCTTCTTTTAATACGTTCTTAAATATATTAAAATCGATATTATTTATCACGATACGAAGTAATCTTTAGATCTTAATAATATTAAGAGAAAATATTAGCGTATCGATAATAGTTCTCTTTAACTGTATATAGAAACTAGCTTAATCGATAATATATAATTATGTTACAAGATCGATATTCTCGATAGAGATAGGTCGTTCGTTTAGTCGCCTGCGTTTATAGATCTATATATATATAATTAATCTTTATAGTCATATTTTATTCGTACTTATTTAATTATTTCCTTAAAATATTAGATATAAAGACTCTTAAAAAACGTTTTTTAATTACTTTAAAATCTCGCCGAGCTTCGTTTAATTATAAAATACGTTAAGCGCGCTATTAATTTTAAATATCTTACTTTTATCTCTTACTTTAGAAACGAGCGAATCTCTTTATAATTAAACTCTTCTATTATTAAGTCGCGCGAAATAATTAATATCGTCTAGATTTTAGAATTAACGTTAAAATAAAACGTTTTAGATAAAATAGATAAAGATAACGCGACGCTAACTTGTAAAGATATATGTTTTATTATTAAGATTTATTATATTAAAAGATTTAAAAAAAGATAGAATAATCGTAGAGAAGAACACATTATAAAAGATAGATTATAATAAACAGACTTTGAATATTATAATATTAAGTGTTCTATTTTAGAATAAATATCGCAAACCGATCTATAAACGAGCGGGTCGAATAGTCGGGGATTTAAATATTCTATCTAGAATTCTAATTCGAATATCCGAGTCGAATAATCGGAGTTAAATAATTAGACACGAAGCCGAATTATATTATTTATTTTGATGATTTAAGGGATTTGAATCTTCTATTTAATATTAATCTATTTTCTTCTCTTTCTTTTCTTAATCTTCTTATTCGCTACGTATCTAAACTATCTTGTCTTCTATCTCTTAATTCGTATCATTATTTTTATTTTCCTTATAATTATAAACTCGTAAGCGAGATATTTTTCTTTAAACCTTTCTATTTAAAATCTTTTTATTAAGACTTTGCGAGTTATTTAATATCAAATAATAATTATACTTCTTTTTATTCTTTTAAAACGAATATATAACTTTTCTATTAGCTTAAATATTTTATTATTTTTCTTAGTTAGCAATTAGGTTTATAGAGCGAAAGATATAGATTAGCGTTGTATCGATACTTAGAAAACGCTTAATAAATATAAGAAAGTATAACTTATTATCGTTCTTAAACGATTATATTATAACGCTATTATAAGTTTTAAATAGAATCTTCGAAGAGCATTAGAGAGTTTTATTATTAGAATATTCTCGCTGAAGTTATTATAAGTTTATTAATATTCTAAAGAATTAATAAGATTAAAAAAGAAAATATATTAAATTAATAATAAGATTAAAGATTAGAAAACTCGTAAAAATTATTAGCTTTTTTAATTGTCGTAAATATCTTTATTAAGAGAATTAATAAGATTCTTTAGAATAATAAGATTTGATCTATATCGAATAAGCTCGTTTAAATAAAGATTATAAAGATTATCTTCTAATTCATTAGATTAATTATTTTCTTTACGCGCTAATTCTAAATACTCGAGACGTTTTATTTCTTAATTTTTTAAAAATCTTTATTATTATATATTTTAATATTAATAAGTCTTAGATAATACTTTATAATAAAGATTAATATATTAAGAACTTTAATTATAACGCGAATTTTATGCGCCGTACTAAAGTTTAAGTCGTAGGTCGCTTTGAGTTTTAATTAATCTTTGCTTTAGATAATACTATATCGCTTAAGACACTTCGTTTTAACCTAATTTATAATAATTTAATTCATATTTTAAAATATCGCGTAATAAATAAATAATTTTTTTTATTTTATATAATAAAAGTTTAACGAGTACGTTATTATCGATAATTCTAAATTTAATTATTCGTTTAATTATTAATTTATTTAGAACTAGATATATCTTATTAATATTCTTCTTGCGCTCCATATTCGATAGGGTAGTAATGCGAGCTTTTATATTCTCTATCTTCTTCTTAATGTCACGATAGATCTTAACTATTATTTTAACTATCTCGAGCTTATTCATTTATTACGATTACGCGAGTTCTTTAATCATCGTCGCTATATTCTTAAATAAATTACTCTATAACGTGATTGAATAGCTATATATATAGTAGAATCTCTTTATATTAAGTCGTTATTCTCTCACGATACTTCTTTCCAGACTCGTTCTTCTTTTATTTATTAAATAAATCGTTAATAAATATATTTAATATCTCTTATTTATATTAAGAGACAATAATTAATATTATAACGATATTCGACTTCATATTATGAAATTTATCGATATGAATCTAGCTTATAATAAAGTTATATTAATAATTCCCCGTGCTTCCTTAATGATCTCTCTTATATAAGCTTTATATAAATTAAGCGTTATTATTATAAGAAATCTCTCTTATCTAACTCGACTCCACGTTATCGTTACCGATAATTTTAGATTTAATTGTTTATTTAATTATTAACTTATTTAGAACTAGTTACATTTTATTAATATTTCGCTTCAACTTATCGTTCGATAGACTATAAAGATAGGTTTTTATATTCTCTATTCTCCTCTTAATCGCACGATATATCTTTTTTATTATCTTAAATATATCGCGCTTATTCGCCTATTACGATTACTCGATTACTTTAATTATTATCGCTATATTGATAAACGATTTACTTTATAACGTAATCGAATAGTTATATATATATAGTAGATTCTCTTTATATTAAGTCGTTATTCTCTTATAATATTTTCTATTAGACTTATATTTCTACTTAATATTATCTAAGTTATTAATAATAATACGAGATTACTCTTTTTTATAGTCGAAGATAAGTGTAAATATTAGCGCGATATTCGACTTCGTATTATAAAACTCGTCGACGTGAATCTAATCGAGAATAAAATTATATTCGTAATTGCCCTTAATTATTTCTTTTATATAGACTTTATACGAGTCGAGTATTATTAGAATTAAGAATCTCTCTTATCTCACTTAAGTTTTATCTACGGGTCGGAAAGGTCTGGTATATTTGATGGGATATCCCATATCATACCGTATTATATCATATTATGGAAGGGTATCATAGAGGGGTTATATTAGATCACTTATAAAGATATGAGATAAGAAATTACTGGTATTATAAAATGATCTGAGAAATTTTTAATATATGCAGGGATATCTTATAATATAGATTATTTCTTATATTAGATGACGAATAAGATAAGAAAATTCCAGATTAATATACAAGTTAGAGCGAAATTAGCTTAAGCAATTATTAAACTCCGATATTTAATAAGTGATATTAAGATAAACTCTCTTCTAATTTAATCTCGCTAAGTAAATATAGCTATTTTAATAAGTAATAACTAGAATAATAACTAAAAATATATAGGCATATTAAAATCATAAATAGATACACATGCCCTTCCCTAAGACAGCTCCTCAAATTCTTATAATCTAGGTTCCTAAGTTTACGTAGCAGAGATCTATCAGCCTTTCGCCACACGTTCTACACATTAACAAATAGACGCATCTTTATATTCGACACGTAGTTTCACTCGAGATTCTACTTATACGCGAATAGCTTAATATCTAATAATTAATCGTTCTTTTCGAGTTTTGATAGATCGTAGCGCTTACGATTTAGAATATTTTGTCTCTCTCTAATAATTAAAAAGATTTCGTCTATTATATAATTAAAATAAATCCTTTTTTATTAAAAATAATTATATATTTTACTCTACTTTCTTATCTTCTATATCTTCTTATAACGAGTTATTATCTTTATCGGCGTAGATTATTGTTCTAAGATAAATCTAAAGCCGAAGACGTCGAGTAATAATATTACTATATACGTCTTACGTAATTTTATTCTAAGTGTTAACTTGAAAGAATTAATAATTAAAATAATAATTATAAAGATAAGTAAATATTATTTGAAGTCGACTTCTTGCTAGCGAAGGATTTTGATATATACTTCTCGCTATAAGTCTAAAGCAATCGCGAATTCGTTAATCTTTTTATAAGCACGAATACGATAATTCTTAGCGATGTTATTAACTTTTTTTACTTATTTTAATTTTTTTTTCTTAAAAATAAAAATATCGAGTCTCGTTTTTAAGCGTTTAATATTAAGATTTTCGCTAAGATCTTAAACGACTTTACGCTTTAATTAATTATCTTTAAGTCGATTAATTAGATTATAACGTAAAGTCTTAAACTCGAGATTATCGAACTCTATATTAAAGAGCGAAAAGTACGTCTAAGAATTTAATTATTCTTCTTTTTTAATAACTAGAAAAAAGATTAATAAAGAAATATAAAGATAAAAAAAGTAATAATTCTTATAAGATCGATGCTCTATAGATTACGATTTAGTTAAGAATTATTAATTATATACTCTCTATTAGAATAGAAATATATTAAGTATCTTTAGTTATATTAATAATAGAAACGCGTCTCAAATGCTAGAACGAAAAAAAGATATAATAAATAAGAATTATTTAAGGGGAAAATTTAAGAGAGAAATTATTTAAATATTAGTATTTATTATTAAAAAAATTGTCAAGAAGAAAATCGATTAAGTATTAATTTCTATTATCTATTTAATGTAAAAAGATTATCGAGAACTCTACGTGTTAGCGTCTAAATTAATAAAATTTTAATAGACTTAGATAATTACGAGAATAATTACTAGAATTAATTATAAGATAAATTTATTCTTATAGAATCTTAATATTTATAATAAGAGTATTCTTCTCTCGCTTTTCGATTGTAAAATAAATTAATTCTAATGTTATTACGATAGATATCTTGAAGCATTAATAAATAACATTAATTTTATCTATAATATCACGTTTTCTAAGATATGTTTACCGTGTACTTTTATTTTCTTTCTACTCTTTCTTCTGTTATTCATTATTCTTCTAATATTCATTATACTTCTAATATTCATTATCCTTCTAATATTTATTATCCTTCTGGCATTTATTATTCTTCTACCATCCATTATCCTTCTACTATCTATCTCATCATCCTTCTGGCTTTCATTATCCTTCTGCTATTCATTATCCTTCTACTATTTATCTCATTATCTATCTATCTAATAAAGTTATTATCCTCGAAATTCGACTTCGAATCTCAGCTCTAATCTTAACTTCTTTATTCTTAAGTTATAACTCGTAAAAGAATTATTACGCGAGATAATATTTTAAAGTAGATATATTAAATCTATAAATAAAATATTAAATATAAAGCTAATACGCGAGTAGACGATAATACGTAAGAGTAAAGAAAAGATTAAAGAAATTATAATACACGTAGCTGATGTTAGATAATCTTAAGTGCAACTAATTACTTTTACGTAGTCTTTAAGTATTTAATTATTAAGATTAATTAAGAAAAATAGATTAGCGTAAGAATTATTAAATAATAATATTCGAAAACGTAGATAAAAAGCTAAAAGTAAGTCTAATCTCGAATTTATCTATTCTATTTTATTAATAAATTATAGCTATTACTTTACGTGAGATTCGTCGCTATTAAAGAAAATTCAATTTAATAATCTTTAAGCTCTTCTTTTCGCGAGTTATAAAAGAGATCGCGATAATATATATAAAGAAAATACGTTTTTTTAAATCGATTATTAAGGTTATTTATATATCGACGAAATCTTTTCTTTATTATATATTCGAAGATATTAATCTTTATATTATTTATACGAAGCGTATAACTTTAATAACTAAGAATATATAACTATAGAGAACGATCGCAAATTCTTTTTATAATGCGAAGAAAGGAGAGGGAAATTTGCTATCGTAGAGTAGATAGTAGATTACTATTATAGTTAGCGTGCTAGCAATTCTTCTAATAATCAAAGAAATCAAATACACTAATAGCAATAGAAATGGCTCGCCAAGCCCTAGGTGATTGCGGAGGCCTTTCGCAATACGATATCAAATACGATAGCGAGCTTAGCTTAACAATGTGATAATGAAGTGAAGTGATGATAATGGCGATAATAAAATGGAGTGATGGCTAGAATAATGGCTAGAATACGTTCGCATGATTCTATATAGAGTAACTTCTTCTATATATAGTATATTTCTCATACCCCTACATATAACATGGGATATCCCTACATATATTAGAAATTTCTTAGATTATTTCATGATACCAGCACGTCTCTCAGACTATCTCATAAAAATCAAATAATATAATCTCAATACTATACCATATCATGATATGGTATTGACATCCCATATCCCAGACCATCCCAGACCTTTCCGACACGTAGTTATTAAAGTCTTCGATAATAATAATATCGAAGTATTCTTTAAGAGCGCTTTATCGTAATATAAGTTATCTCTCGAAGATTTAACTTATAAGAAATATAAATATCTAAGAAATTATTTACGTTAGCGAGTTTAAATTAAATATTTGAATTAAATAATCGAGTTAAATATTATAAAGAAACTAAGTATATTTATCTTTTTAAAGCAAGGCTTATCTATATTAATTATTCCTTTATATAGATTTATTTAAAGACGTCTTTATATTAGATCGTATAATTATAACTATATAAGCGAATAGAAATTAAGTTCTTATCTCGATTTAAGGTCTATTATAAGTCTTAAAAAAACTAAATATTATTAATATTTCTATTATTACGACGAAGTTATAAGACTTATTTTATTAATTTTTAAGTATTATTTAATTTTTAAAATCTCTTTTTCTCTTTTAGCTTAATTTTTTTATAATATTAATTAATATAAAGAAAAAAATATATAATATTATTTGAAGATATACTTTAATCTTAAGTCTTTTTTGCCTATCTTTATATTTTTCTATATCTTTCTTTAACTTATAATCTCGTCTATATTAAGATCGTAGAAATCGATTAATCGATAAGCGTAATCGAGATTAATCTCGAGCTCTTTTAATATAGCTTCTTTAGAAGTAATTACACTTTTTCTTCGTTATAATAAAAACTTATTCTTATTATTATATCTCTTAAATTGTATCTCGATAGCGACGTTAATTATTAAATCTTTAACGCGCTTCTTTTCTACGAGACGATAAAGAACTTACACGCGAGATTTATTCTTATCGAAGCTTAGGCGAATAATTTATAAGTTTATTTAATTCTTTTCGTGAAGTTTAGATAATTTAGATAATAAGATAAGAGAAGATCGAGCGATAATAGAATTAAGAGAAGATAAAGTAGTCGTAGAATTAGAAGAAGACGAAGTATTAAGAGAATTATAAGAAATTATAAGCTTCGAGACTTATTTCTACTTAAGAATAGAAAAGATTAAACGCTCGAATACTTTATTAAATTAAGAAGATAAAGAATATAAGCGAATTAATAACTCTCGCGTAATTTTAGATATATTAACTTTAATTCTTAATATTTCGATTAATATTAGAATTAATATTAATACTTGTTATTAACGTAGAGAAGCGAGATTAATAAATTCGTAATTACGCGATTTAAGAATATTCGTTACTTAAATATATATACTCGCTTTTAGTATTTATAAGTCTCTTATAAATTATTAATATTTTTAATATACTCGCTCGCGTTATTAATTTAATAATTAAAGCGAGATAATATATAAGAATTTTTATCTATATCGCCTTAGAAACGCTTAATGCGAAGATAAATTAAGAGAGCTTTATAACTAATTTATTCTTAAAGATCGAAGATTATAATTAAATCTAATATTAACTTCTATATAGAGATAAAAATATAATCGTTTATATTATTAATAATAATAAATTGTAAAAACTTAATATTAAGAAGATCTTAAGTGAATAATATAATGAGATTAAAAGAATTTATCTTCTTAGTTTTAGAGAGCTTTTAAGCTTTTATAAATTCTACTTTAAAAGATTCGATAGACTCTATCTTAATCGCGTCTCGATATATTTATTTAATAAATATCTTATTAATAAAAGAGAATAGCTTTTATAAGACTCTTATAAAGAAAGATTAATTATAGATTAATATATAATTAGAAATAAATAGTAATTAAATAATCTCGATAACGATTAATTTTATTTATTCGCGATTATCTCTCACACTCTTTTTTTAAAGATTATCTTAATATAATTAACACGTAAACTCGTCTTTAATAGCTTTAAATATACGCGATAAAAAAAGAAAACTTTTTCGAATATTCTTATAATTAAATAAGATATTTAACTTCGCGATATTAAATCTCATATAAAAATTAATTTCTCTAAGTAACGCTTCTATCTATATATTATTAATAATAAGCGTAATTAACGATATAACAATATATAATATAATATAATAAGAAATAGAGAAAAAAATATAAATAAACGCATAATAAAGTAAGTAAAATAAGATGTGAAAGAAAATTAAAAGAGATCACGAAGTTTAATTCGAATATTCGACGTTAGCGAATCGCGACTTAAGTAAATATAATTATTAGCTATAATATTTATATAATATTTAGCGATTAAGTTATTATTAGTTCTATTTATTAATAACGTAATATTACTTTAATAATTATCGTATTAAAATATATATAAATATAGATTCTATCTTATTATAGATTAAAAATATAGCTTAATTAAGGCACGAAGATATTAATAATTATAAATTATTATTAGATACTTATAGAAGTCGACGATAGTGATAAGTAAGTTAGTGTATTTTCTTTTACGATACTCGAGAATATTTCTATATGCATTGCTATTAATATAAAAGATATATATATAAATATTTTAAAGTAACGAGAGTTTCTTTTCTATAAAATATCTGCTCGCAAATTATATATTCTATAATCGAGTTTATTATATTAAAGTAAATATATAAACGCAAGCCTAAATATATAAGAGCGCTTTTACTATATACGCATTTAATAGAGATATTTAATAATAACGAAAGTTTTTTCTCTCTAGAATCGTTTATTATAAATTATTTCTTCTTAATAAATAATTACGGGTCGGAAAGGTGTGATATCTGTTGAACATAGTCGTTTTCAACTTTTTCTCAACTTTTTTTAAAAAATTATATCTTTTTAATCTATTTATAGAATTTTATAATTACATAAGCGTTCGCTTAAGCTTTTTACGTATTTTTAGAATATAGAAATTATCACGTAATATATTTATTAAAAACCCAATGGGAGTATGGGATATCCCATACCTTTCGGTATGGTATTCGAAAAACTGGTCCCATACCATCAAATATACCACACCTTTCCGACCCGTATAAATAATCGTTAATATAAGATTAATAAAAATTTATTAGCGTTTTTCATATAAATATTAAGAGAATAAGGTTAAAATTAGACTTAGCGATAAGTATTAGAAGTAATATATGCGTTCGCTAAGCTATTAACACGTTATTAATTATAGGAACACGCGCATCTTATTATTAATTAATAATAAACGATAGAATATAAATTAAGTATATCGTTTTTATAAAAAATAATATAAAAATAATAATAAATTTATTAGATATCTACGAGGATATAAAAAGCGAAGATCGATTCTATTATACGCATCTTTCGATCTTACGAGTAACGATATAAATAATAATATTAATAATTTAATAGCTCTAATTACGAGAAGAAAAGAAGATATATATTTATTCGAAGATAATATAATTATTAATTTGATATTATAAGAGCGATTAAACGAAGAGAAAATAGAAAAAAATAAGATAAACGCGATGTAAATAATAAACTTAAATAATAAAATAATAGCATCTCTTATCTCTATAATAGACTTAAGTTATAATATTATAATTATATCTTTAATAATTAACTTTATAGAAGTATATTCGAAAGAGCGGGACGCTAATATATCGATGAATCTATAATTTATATTAATATCTCACTCTTTAATTGAATCGATATTCGATTATCGAATCGAGTTAAACGTCGAATCGATATTTAATACGAATAATTTTTATAATTTATTTAAATTTCACGAAGATTATACGTTAACGCTATAATTTCTTAAATTAAGACTATTCGACGATAATATTAATAAGTTCTTTCGCGATATTTATTTGCAGCGATTTCGAGACGACTATAACTTTAATAACGCGAAATTATTAAGATATAAGATATAAAATATACGTGACGATAATATTAACGACGGCTGGACTCGCTAGTTCTTTTAAATTTATAACTTTAAACTCGAATCGAGATCGAAGATATATCACGTTATTTACTCGGTATTATAAATATTATTAAAGCTTTTTAATATACGAATCTTTTAGTACGAGCTTATATTATTAATTTATATACTAATAGAACTCTAATAAAGCAAGAATCTATAACGAGATACATATCGCGAATTAATAATAGAAAACGCAGAATAAGCTACTTAATAACTCTATCGTTATTTTTATTATATTAGTATTAAATAAAATTTATCTCTTACGAATATATAGGGATTAATATATTTAATCGATTTATATTACGATTAAGAATCTTTAACGAGACGTGCGGCGCGCGCATAATAGATCGAATATAACGATTCTAGAAATAATATTAATTATTACGAAAAAAGAAGTTAAGGCTCAGATCTATTACTACGCCTTGAGTTTTATAATCGAAGATAAATTCTTATACACTTAAGATATTCTATTTATTAATAAAGAATATATAATAATTAAAGAATACTTTAAATACGATATTATATAATATTAGCTATTATAATCCTTAATTATAAGGAATAGACGATAATGATTTTAATTATAAGTAATAGATATTATTCTATATATACGATCTCACTCGTAGAAAGAGAACGATTATATCTTTTAACTTTATATTCTAAGCGAATATCTAAGCGTATAACTAAATAGCTAAGATTATAAAAGAGATATATTATAGCGATATCGAAGCACTTACGAGATATAATAGTTCACGATCGTCGTTCTTTTATCGACGATTATTTCGCTATCAATATCTATCGACTATAATACTTCGATATACTTCACTTCTTAATAATTAAGAGATTTATAGACTATCTATTAAAATAAGAAGTTAAATATATTAAGTCGATAAAAATAAAGAATAAAATATATAAGCTTTTCGATACTCGCTTTTAAGCGATTCTTAGATATATTAATCTTAGACGTATTACGTCTCTAAATAAAAAGACTTAATAAATAGAAGAGAACGATCGAACTCTATAGAGAATAATAATAATTATCTTTATATCGATATCGATTGAGTTAAATTCGAATACGCTATATATAGATTAAGTTATTCTTAACCTTATTATATTAGCGAGATATCGTTCTTATAATAATATTATTATTTGATATCTATTCGCGATCTTAACTCGAATTAATCTATTAAAAGAAGTTTTTTAAGTATATAGATCTTTAAATAAAATAACGAATAAAGATTACTTTAATTTCTTAAAGATTACTTTAATTTCTTAAAGATTACTTTAATTTCTTAAAGTTTTATAGCATTAATTACTTACTCGAAATAATATAATTATTCGATTTACTTAATAAATTAATTACTTAAATAAGGGAAAAGACGTATATTAAATTCTTTAAAAATTATTACGTTCGAATAAAAAAGTATAAAAACTATATTGAATAGATTATACGTTACGATATCGCTTACGTGAAGATAATTATAATACGTGATCTTATTAAGTATTAAGATATAAAAATTTTATTATTTATAATTTAGAGTGTATAAAAGAAAGAGAAGAAGACTAAGATAAAAACTTCTTTAAATCTTCTTATCTTAAGATAATAGACTATCACGAAAACGCACTTGCCAAGCCAATCAAGAAATCGGCTAAGGCAAGTGCTTGGCTGGCCCTGACTTAGATAGAATTTTCCAACTTAGAATAATCAAGAATTACACACCTATCTGACCATATACACTTATTGCTATTACAGTATGGTAGCAACGTTCAAATAGCTATCATTGGCTATTTCAGGAGATTCTTTATTATTACTTCATTATTGCTTAATTAGTATTTGTGTATTCGTTGAGATAACCCTTCTCCGCGAAGAACTGCATTCTATCTAGTGAGATCCACATACAAAATCATCGAAATTCTTACCCGGACGGTCGGAATCTCACTAAGTTCGTTATCAAACTCATCTCCCTCACACTTACTATCATTACTATCATCGCTATAGCTCACTCATCATTACTATATCACGATATTGCTACTGTTATAGACTATCACTATTCTTTCAAGCACGTTGTCGTTTCTTTTAAGCTACTCACCTTACTAAAAAGAAAAAAAATACTACACTATTTAATTACATAATAGGAGAGAACTTAAATTTATAAGGCTACTATTATTCTATCTCTATTATTAAGAAAACCGCTATTATCTTAACTTCGTTAGCTCTAAATTCTATCTCTCGAGATACTATTATTTTAACCTTTTAAATAGACGAATTTCTACACTTCGATCACGCTTTTATTAATCTCGTTATCGCCGATATTAAATAGTTTATTATCGATATCGTTAAGATTAATTTTAGATCTTTAGAGATCGTAAAAGAAGTAGCTTTATTAGCTCGTAATGCACATATAAGAGCTCGTTCTATATCTATTAAGACATTAAACTAGCCTACTAGCTAAATATCTAATCGATTAATTTTTAAGATTGCTCTGATTAGATTTAAGACTAATATTTAATTATTAAGAAGACTGAGAGAATCTTCTTCTATTGACGATATACCCCGTTCTTCGTCTTTAAGAAGTCCTATCACTAATAATTCTCCTATTAGAAATCCGCCTATTACTAGCATTTCTTCTATCAGAAATCCTTCTGATACTAGCTCTAATTCTGGCAATTCAACTATCACAAATTCTATATCAAATTCTACTTCAAATCCAAGCACAAATCCTACTCCTAGAGATACTTCAAACTTTAATATAGCTAAAAATAACGATATCAACTAATAGAATACTGGCTTTTCATAGCAACAATGAACTACTTTATAAGGCCTTCTACGTAGCGTTTTTGAATCGCTCGATAAGTAAGGACCGCTAGAATAGAATAACATTAATGTAATAGAAATAGTATCGATAGTAGTCAGTAGATGAAATGCTAATAATGTGAGATTTTTTAACTTAATATATAAAGATAAGTCGATGACTTTCGATGTTTCTCTAATAAAGCATACATCAAAAAAGACTTACTTTCGAAATATACATTTATTTCTAGAGTATACTCGTGATATAGCTAGCATTAAGGATAATAAGCTCGTTCGTACGAATTTCTGGACTTATTTTTAAAAGATCTACTTTAAAGTAATAATTAAGTAAGCTTTTTAATAATAATAAGCGTTTAATAAAGCTCGAAAATAAACTAAATAAGTAAAAG
This sequence comes from Xanthoparmelia taractica, assembly GCA_033085395.1. Lineage (NCBI taxonomy): Eukaryota > Fungi > Ascomycota > Lecanoromycetes > Lecanorales > Parmeliaceae > Xanthoparmelia > Xanthoparmelia taractica. Next base: position 18,174 of record JANQBS010000242.1, on the reverse strand, counting down.
AGAATACTAGTCGAACGATTTAAGATATTTATTAATCTAATAATTAATTCGTTATTAAAGAAGAGATATATCTTAAGAGATACTATTAGTAAAAGAGAGTCTCGAGAGTATATACAAAAGATCTTACGTATTTCGAAGAATATCGGCTTAATTAGCGTTAAATATTAGCTTAATATAATTTATAATAGCTTAAATATTAAGCTAAGGCGTGACTTAAGAAGATCGAAGAATGGAATTATCTTGCATAATTTTCTTAAGGAGATGAATGATCTTAAGCATAATTAATGAATTTATACAAGCAGATATAGCTCGAGAATACATGAATTTTCTTCTTCTTCTTCTTCTTCTTTGGGGAATACCTTTACAAGATCTTCTTAGAATCGTTCTTCTTAAAATCGAAGTGATAGTAATAGAAGTATTTCTAATTAGTATCAACCTCGTTTACAATCGCAATTCTCTCAATAATTTTAATCTCGGTCTGAGCAAAATACAGATCCTAATAATTAATATTAGCGTTCTTACTTTCAATAGTTTTTTTGTCAAGTTGACAATTAATATAAGAGTCAAAACGCTTAATTAACTCAATCATTTCCCCGTATATTTCCCCGTTAATTCAATAATCAAAATACTTATTCAAATCCGCAGCAAAACGCTCAGCAAATATCTCGTTAGCCTCTGCAAATCGCCGCTCCAAACGTATTAAATTCGATCCCGAATCGATCTTCATTTGATAGCCAGTAATAGTAGTTTCCTTTAAGGTTAATCTAAGATTTTCAGCAAAATCAAAGCAATTAAAGACCTTAATTTAATGCTACAAATCGTTTAAAAGTAGCTACTTATTAGATCTCTACTATTAACGAAAATACTAAATATAACGAATAAGCTTAAAGTTCGAATTATTAGAAAGAAAATACTAATATCGAATACTCTTACTTTATAGGCGAAGACCAATATAAGAATAAGATATATTATACTATTTCTAAATACGATCCTAAGCTTTCTATATAGTCAAATAATAATTAATTTATTAACTTTATAAGAATCGAAACCTACTGCCGAAACTACTAGAAATCCTTCTTATTTAAGATTAAATTATATAAATATTTGCGTATTAACTATTCTGGGAAATACGTTTATATCAACGAAGTAGTGCTTATAGAGTCTTCTAACTTCGCTAATAAGTAATTAAAAATTATTAAATTTATAACTTCTAATTAGAATTTAGAAAATAATTTTACTTTTCGAAGTTAAACTTACGTTATAATTAAAGTTAAACTCGATTCTACTAATTAAGAGAATAAAGTTTATATTAATATCGAATATAATGTGAGTTTAATAGATAGATTATAATATTCTTAATAATATTCGAATATAGCTATCTTCAAAATAATAACACCCTTGCGAGTGCGTGGGGTTGATGCTTCTAAATACGAGACTTCGGAGTATATTACGTAAAATATCTATCTTCCTAGAATCGATAATTAGGGTCGAAAAGTGCTTATATATCTACGCAGGAAATTATATATTATCGATAACTTATATATTAAAATACTTGTTAAAAATAACATTATTGGACCTAAAGGAATTATTATTAATATAGTTAATAGAAAAGTAAGGATTAATAATTATAGTATTATCGTTAATATAGTACTTAACCTCGAGACGAATTTATTCGAAGAAAGGTTTATATTAAATTATCTATTTTCGTGTCTTCGTATAGCGAGATAATCCTATTAATCAAGGAAATTAATCTATCTAACGATCGTGATTTCTTATTTAAGCTAGCAGTATAAATAAATTTAATAATCTTCGCTTATTTAATTAATTATATAATAATTAAAATTCTAATTCGAAATAAGTTTAATATATCTATTTAGATTTTAAGGAAATTAAGACTTGGAAATATTCTTGAAATAAATTACGAAAACTACTTTCAAATTAACATCGAATTTAAATTTACCTTGAAGATAATTATGAATTTAAGTTTAAACTTAAGCTTAAATTAATTAACTCTCTTACTAGCTAAAGAAACTAAGCTATTAAATAAAGTTATGATTTTCGGGGATATAGAGACTAGGATTACACTGATTAATCTAATTAACGAATTTTCATAGATCTAATAAAATATTAACTTTATTAAAGTACTAGAAGAGAAGTAAATAAAGCTTTTATTAAGAGATAATTAATAAATTAAGATTAGTGAAAAAGCTAACATCTATTTCTTAGGCGCACGAGATTAAGAAATAATCGATAAAGTCTTTAATAAGCTATCTAAATAGGGAAGGCTTAAATAAATTAAAGATTCTATACTCTTCTTCTATTCGATATTTATTATATAAAAAATACTATCTAATAATATTATTAAAGAAAGATCGATAATTAATATTCGAGGTTTAAATAATTTACTACTTCGAGATATATATTTAATACCTCTTTAATAAGATATAATTAAGATATTAACTAAATATAATTTTATTTTAGTAATCGATGCTATTTCTTTTTTCTATCAATAATAAATATATCTAGACTATCGCTATATATAAATCGTTATAAGTCTCAGAGATTAGAAAACCTTTAATATTTTAATTATAAGTTATTTAAATTCGATTATCTATATATAACGCCAAATTAATAAGATCTTGCGATATATTCTCAACGCAAAGACTTACGTTAATAATATAATTACGAGTATTAAAACATTTTAATAATACTTATAAGATCTTCGCCAGCTATTTAAGCTTTTCGTAAAATTTAATATTATTATTTCTTCTATAAAAGCCTTTTTAAGATACTCGAATATTAATTTATTAGATAGAAAAGTTAATTCTTTTAAGTTGATTTCATCAAAAGATAAGTTAAGAGCTATCTCGAATACGGGTCGGAAAGGTGTGGTATCTGTTAAACATAGTCGTTTTCAACCTTTTTTCAACTTTTTTTAAAAAATTATATCTTTTTAATCTATTTATAGAATTTTATAATTACATAAGCGTTCGCTTAAGCTTTTTACGTATTTTTAGAATATAAACAAAATATTACGTAATATATTTATTAAAAACCCAATGGGAGTATAGGATATCCTATACCTTTCGGTATGGTATTCGAAAAACTGGTCCCATACCATCAAATATACAACACCTTTCCGACCCGTAATCTCGAATTTATAATATTTTAATACTTTAAGAGAACTCGAACACTATCTAAGATTAATTAACTATCTACGTTAATATGTTTATTTCTATATATAGTTAACACAGCCCTTATAGAATCTTAAAATACTACTTCTTAAGAAAGTATCGAACTCTAAACGTTAGCGCAAATAACATTCTTCTAGAATAAGACTATCTATAGCTTTAAAGAAGTAATTAACTTCTTTTCAACTTCTATAAAAAGCATTATCTTAGTTAACGATTTTAATATATTTTAATAATACTCAAACTTTATAAATTAACTTAAATGCCTTAAAGAAGTTTGATTTCGAGGCGATAGTCTTTTATATTAAGTTAAATGCTTATATTAAATTAAATGCATATAATAGCAAATAATTCTCTCGTGTAGAAATAAAGTCTATTCTTTTTCTATTAAGGCTTCTAATTATAATAGAAAAAAATTTATTAATCTATAAAGTTAAAGATTACTAGCCTTATTTAGTGTCTGAAGAAAATAAGATATATAATCGAATCTTTAAAGCATCCTATAAAAATATAGATAAATTATTCTATTATTATTAACATTATGAAATAAAATTCGATTATTTCAATCACATCAATAATGCGAATAAACGTTTATTTGATTCGAGCTACTTAATTCTTAAGATAGTTCAATCTAATTATCTCACACAAATCTAGCAAAGAGTATATTATACCTAATACTCTATTAAGGCTTACAAGTCTAAATAGAGATAATTCGCTATCTTATTATTATTCGAAGTTAGATACTCTCTATATTAATATTCTCACGATAAGCTTAATAAAGATAAATACTTTATTTTATGAAAAACATATTTAAGACTATTAATAAGATAATTATTCGAAAAGAATTTCTATATAGCTAAATATTAATAATAGTCTGGCCAGCGAGGACGTAGCCTTTTTGCCTTTCGTGCGGGGAAAGCATCTCCTAGCTATTAATGCTAATTCCTATTTTTCGTCTCGACCGAAAGAAAATCAATAGCAAGATCAACAAAGTCTATAGTCAAAATATATCTACGAAATGCAGCGAGATCTTATCTTTTATATTAATAGAACTATTAGCTAATAATAACTTTATATTTCTTTCTTATTGATTAAAGATATTCTCACCTTAATATATGAGAAAGAGTATTCTAGCTTTCAAAGATGCTACGAAATCGTCACGTTATTCTAATATATTCATAAAATCACAAAGCACTTACGAGACTTTATTCGATATTGCCCGAAGTGTTTAGTGCTATAAACAAGGAGATATGTATCTTACGATAGCTTGTAGTTAATCTCATCTTCGCTCGTGCCTTTTTATACTTTAATTATTAACTTTATTCTAATATTATCTCTATTAAGTTATAAATTAAATTATATTATATCTATTATCTATAAATTTATAAAAGCTATTTAATTAATCTTTAGTAAATTAACTTAAAAGGTATTTAATTAAATAAAAGTATTTCTAATTCGACTTAATATTGTTAATTAAGAAATCTTAAAATTTATTATTAGCGATCGAGATAAGAAATTTTTTTCTAAGCTCTAAGAATCTCTTTTTAAACTATTAAAGATTTCTCTATTTTATTTAATAGTCTATTATTCGTAGATTAATAGTGCGAGCGAACGCACTAATTAAACTATTAAGATAGCTTTAAAATACTTTATATATACCCTTAATAAATCTTCTTCATAATCGAAAGTACTATTACAAATATAGATCTTTTTAAATAACTTCACCTCTTCTAAGATTAAGCTTATATCGAGCGAAGTAACTTACGATTTTACTTCGAATAGACCTTTAAATTTACTTCGTTTATTAGCTAAAATTAATTACGTCTCTATACGAATTATAGCTAATAACGCTATTAATTTTGCTTAGATATTTAACAAATTTCACTATAACAGAAAGTATTAATTAATGTTTCTTAGGATAAGAGAATAGACACTTCTTCGACTGCATAAAGGCTATAAGATCCCCTCTATTCTTAACATTATTAATAAGCTATTATAATAATATATCGATTCTTTCTAATAGCATAATTAAAGCCTTATTCTACGCCAGAGAATAATCCTTTTTAACGCTCTTGATCTTAATATATCTCGTCTATTTCTATTAATAATAATAACACTATTAATTTAAAAATCGAACGACTTCTTAACAGACGAATTATTAAGAAGAGACGTGATATAACTACAGAATATCTAATGAGATAAAAGAAATATAATCCTGAATATAATCAGTGATATAATATCAAGAATCTTAATAATGCTGCTAAGTTAATAAAGGAATATAAAGAGAAAGCAGCTAGAATTCGAGCTGCTATACTTATTTCTATAAGCTTATCTCCGCCTTTCCAGCCAGCAAAAGAAAAAGATCGTCTTAGAAAGCATTATGTCGCTACTTAGCAATGCTATATCTAAACAACACTCACATCACATCTACTCACTATATCGTTTAACGAGTATTATCGATCGAGAAATAATTTCCCTCTACTCGATAACGTTTAAGTTATTTGTATATATTAATCAATATTTTAACTGTTTGATTTAATCGTCGAAAAGACCTCACTATTACTATCGAAGAGACCTTACTATTAGATCGAATAAATTCGAAAAAATATTATCTATTTAAGGGAAACGATAATATCAATATATATAAGACGAACTATAAATAAGTATAGCGATATTCGATTCGTATTTATTTTAGTATTAGATATTAAAAGACTCTTAAAAAGAATTCTCTAAATATAGCTCGTTTATTCAAAGATATCGTAGTCTATAGACTTATCGATTAATTATTTTAATACACATAACGTAGGGACTACGCCTAGGTCCACGAATACGATTAATAGATCTTCGATATTAACGAAGTTTATTCGAGAAAGTTAATTAAGAAAGCATTAATCGTAATAAAAATAATAAATCTTAATTATAGAGATTTTAAATAAAAATTAACTCGTCTATAAAATATTTTTATAAAGATATTTAATTATCGATATAATAAATAGATTTAAGAATATTATAATATAATAAAAATAGAAAGAATGCGATCGTTAATAGCGCGAAATTTAAGAATCTTCGAAAAATAATAATTCTATAATCTCATAAGCATCGAGAGAAGTATATATATTATATCGACGTTAATAAAAGACAAGAATTTTTTTTATATTAATAACTTTATTAATTTTAATTAATATAATAATATCTATAATCCGAACTTTATAAATAAGAGTTATAAGATAATAAAAAAGATTAATATACGTTATATCGTAGAATAATAGATAGATTAAAAAGCTTAATGTTAATATATTAGAAATAAGACTAAATTAGCAGCGATCAAAATCTATTCGAATTACTCTTCTCGACTTCGTTATTTTTCTAAATTTAAATACTCTTCTTAACTCGAACACTCTTTTCAACTTCGTTATTTTTCTCGATTTAAACACTCTTTTTAACTCAAATATTCTTCTTAACTTTGTTACTCTTCTCGACTCGAATATTCTTCTTAACTCGAATATTTTTCTTAACTCGAATACTCTTCTCAACTCGAACACTCTTCTTAACTCGAATATTCTTTTTAACTCAAATATTCTTCTCAACTCAAATACTCTTCTCGACTCAAACACTTTTCTCAACTCGAATACTCTTTTCGACTCGAATATTCTTTTTAACTCAAATACTCTTTTTAATTTAAATATTCTTTTCGACTCGAATATTCTTTTTAACTTAAATAGCTTTCGAATAGACATCTAAATCGAAGATTCAAATCGGCGAGAATATAATTAAGTCTATATCTTAATCACCGACGAGATACTAAAATAATTAATAAACTTTTCACTACTAATATATATTATATAATAAAGCGTTAATCGCAAAGTAGCGTGTATAAACATAAACTTATATATATAAATATAAATTGCAGACCTAACTAATACGATTAAGGTCTTATAAATTATATAATAATATGTTACTTATAATTCAATTAAAGTAATATTTACACTAATTAATTACGTGACCCCTTTATTATCACCTTCTTTACTTATATCTTTATAAATTCGTTATCTTTAAACTTAATCTTCTTATAAAAAATACTTAGCATTTTAATATAGAACTTAGACTTTCTCGTTTAAATCGCTCTTTGCGTTCGTCTTTTTCTATATATCGTATTTATTATTTTCTAAGTTTCTTATTAAGCTTTTTAAATATTCTATTATAATTCATTTATTCGTTAATTTTAAAAGAATATATATCTTATACTTAAGTAATTAATAAGGGCTTAAATCTATACTCGTCTATATATTAAAAATAAATAATTATTATAACTTCTAAACGATATAGACGCGCTAAGCTATAATAAAGACAAATATAAGATTTAATATTCGTTTACTAAGCGGCGTAAATTCTCTAAATTCTCTATATTAATTATCTTCGCCGAGAAATAAGTCTAAGAAAATATTATTTATCGCGATATACGATCGTATTAATGTGAACCTCGAGAATTATAGCCCTATGCGTTTATATATTATACTCATTTTATTTAAAATAATACGATTAATTCTTAAGCTAAACACTTTTTAATCTATTAATTTAAGAATATTATATCTTTATTATAATAATCGCGTTAACCTCGTTTATAATATAATAAGATCTTAAATTCATCTCGATAATATCTTCTTCGATATTTAATTATTCACGTCTTTATATAAAGTAATAATAAGTAATATCTAAGACTTCGCTTTCTTTACCTTAAATATTATTCATTTTACTTAGCTTCGTTATAAGATTTTCATTTTTAATCTTATATAATAAAACGATATTACGAATTATAAGAATATTATATTAATAGTATAAATTAATTGCTATTCCGACGAAAATTATATTAATAGTATATAGTAATTGCTAAATCGACGGACATCGCGTAAGCAACAAATAATAGTTGCTAACTAAGCGGAATTTAGGCGGATATTTAATAGAGTTGCTAATCCGGCGAAATTCTTGATTTTAGCCTTAGACGCGCGATTAGCAATTTTGAATTTAGTAGAAACTTTTCAGATTTGCAGATGAAGTATAATACGAAATAATTTAAAGATAGTAGTCGAGAACCTAATTAGAGTAGAAGATAAAATTATCTTTTTTATTATATACATTAAGAATCTACGCTAAATTACGAAATAATTTATAAAGAAGCTATAGCGTGCAATTAGAATAACTTTTTAATTTATATATCTAATATAAGTTAGGAGCCTAATTAAGAAAAACAAGAATAGATATATAAAAGTTCTTTAATTTGTTACTATATTATTAACGAACGCTAAGAATATTCTATAAAAGAATAATAATATCGTAACAAAGCTTCGCTCGTATCTCTTAGCTTTAATAAAGCGACTTTTTAATAATAATAATAACTTCTAGAAATAAAAGATCTCTTATAGCGATAATCGCGCTAAATTATAGAAAGAGAGAAATATCGAGCTTAACGACACTAAGAAATCCGATAAAAATAAGAATTATTAATTATTCGACTCATCGTATTTTATTAGCGATAATAATATCTCTAATATCTCCTTATCTATTCTCTTATCTCGAAGACGATTAGTCTCTATCTTATTAATACTTATATCTATTACGCTATTATTAAACGTACTTAAGTTCAAATATCTCAATCTCGAGTAATAATTAAATTGCTATTCGATAATCGTATTAATTCTCGAGCTATACGCTATTATATAAATTATTAAGTTAACGTTTCGTAAAACACGTTACGAATAATAAAAGATATTAAGGCGATATTAAAGTGAGAGATTAAATATAATATTTAGTTTGTATTAGAAAGAGATATAGTTAAGTTTAATATAGATCTAAAGGGTCTCCGTTAATTAGCGAGAGCGCTAGCTTTTCCCGTTACCCGATAGATTATTACGAATAGTATCTATCTAATACTAGCACCATACTAGTATCGATTAGATATATCTATTAATCGTAACTGCCTGCCAAGAGCGAGTAATATTTAAGTAGTAGTTTTCGTTAGAAGAAATCAATCATCTTTCACTCAACCTTTCAATACTCAATATTTATTCTAATTTAAAGATTCTTAAAATTTATTAAATCTCAAGCGTTAAGCGATTAATAGCTCGAGAATAGAAAAAGAAATATTTTATTTTAATAATTAGCGTAATTACGCTTAAAATAGTAGATAGTTTAATTAGAAAATATATAATAGAAGAAAAAGAGATAAAAGAGAATTAAGAAATTTAACTAGATAATCTTATTTATATACTATTTTTATTATTTGAAGTAAAAATATATAGAGAGAGAATATAGAAATAGAATTAGCTACGCGAAGTATAGATAGATATATAATACTTAAAATTATATACAATTTATAAAGAAATAAATTTATATTATATAAGAGAATATACTTAATAAAGAATCGCTAATAAGACTTTACTCTATAGAGTCGCTAGAGATACACGTTTGTCTATTATTATAGACAAAGTAAGATTTATACTAATTATATTTAAGAAGAAGAGAAAAACAATTATTAATATTATTAATATTTTAAATAATTAAGAAGAGAAGTTTAACTTAGATTTAAACGCGATTTTAAATTAATATTCTAACGTTAAATTATATTAGAACTCGAGTTTATAAAAGATAATAAAATAATTTATTAACGCTATTAGACTAATAAGATAAAATTTAAATTAATAGACTCTTAATCTCTTGTTTAAGATAATAAGCGCTAACGGGAATTCTAAAGAAGCAATAAGAATAATCTTTAATTCTATTTAGATTTCTTAGATCTAATTATTACTAATAGATATTTAAAAAATATAAAATATAATAGATATATCGATATTCTAGTTTTTATAATATAATATAATATATGAGATAAAAATAATAATAATCTTATTAATGGATCAAGTAATATGAAGTATCGATATATTAACTATCTAGAAGTTAAGCTATAATTTATACAATAAATTCTTCTTTAATCTTAGTTTAAGCTCTTTTTATATTATATATAACATTAGAATAAATATAGAAATCTACTTTTATATTAATAAGAGACTCGACTTAAATAGTTAGAAAAAAAGTTATTAATTAAGAAATATTAATATGTTAATTTCTTTAATCTAAAAAGATAAAAGAGATATTATTCTAATAACGAAGATACTTAATTATTTTAAAAAGTATATTCTTCTCGAAGACTTTAATCTTTATTATTTTTATTTAAATATTTTAAATAAATATTTATTTATTATAAAAAAAATAAACTTATAATCGCGACGCTAAATAGAAATATAGAGCTTATATTATTTAATAAAGCAAGAACGTAAAAAGCGAGAAGAATAGAGAGTACTACTAACTTAATATTTATTATTCTCGAAGTTAAGAAAATCGTCTTAATGTATTAAATTCTTCTTGATTTATAATATAGCTTTAATAATTAATTATTTATATAAAGCTAAAATTAATAATTAAAGAGTTAATATTAATATAAAGAAAAATATAAAAGATAACGAAGATTAAAAATATCGAATATAATGTATAAATATCTAACTCGTCTCTATTATTAATCTTTTTAATAATTAAGAATTAAATTAAGAATTATTTAAAATCTTTACTTTAAGAACTTTATAAGATAATAAAGCTTATAATTTTATAATTTAAATTATTAGAAAGAGTTATATTCTTCTAGAATAAAAAATATAATAAGATTATATGAAAAATTAAAATTTTAATTAGATTATATTAAAATATTTAAAATAAATATTATATAAATAAATAGGGAGTAACAATTGAGAGACGCGATACGATTCTTAATAAGATTAAGATTCTTTATTTTCGTTGAAGTATTTATAAGATTATATAATTGTCTAAAGAAATCTAAAGACTAATTAAGCAAATATATAATAATAATATAAATTTATATTTATTATTTAAGATTATATTATTAAAGTAATTAATAGAGAGCTAAACGTTTACGATTAAAGAAAAGATTTCGATTCTAAAAGAATTTTTTTTTTCTCTTTCTCTCTAAATTAATCTAAATAATATGTATAATATTATATACTCTACTTCTATTGTAATAGATGATATTTTTATTATGAAGAAGATTCGATAGACTATTTTTCGATTAAAATCTAATAAAGTTCTAAAGATTAATAGAATATCTAATGAATATTTAAACTAAATAGCGAAAGTATTAATATCGAAAATTATATACTTCCTATCTCCCTTCTATCAAGGTTCTTCATTCCCCTTTATCAATACGATCCTATTAGTGCTATTCTTTATTCCCCTTATCAATACACTTCTATTAGTACTAGAACTCTACGACTCTTTTAGGGCGTCCGGGTTTCTTCTTTTCGATTAAGTTCACAATCGTGTTGGGGCTAGTTATGATCTTGACTATTTTTGATAATATCTTAGCGAGAGTTATTCTCTTTCTTTATCAAATTAACTATATTAATTCATCCTCTGCTAGTTCGTCTTTACTCGTAATCTCGTTTATTTTCTTTATAGCGTTCTCGTCGTTAGCGTATAGCAATAGATTCTTAGTATTAAAAACTGGAATTCGTTAATGACCTTTAAAGTCGCGAATTCGTGTCTATTCTTATAACTTAATATCTTAGCTTAATCGGGCGCGTTCTAATAGAATACTTAATAAAATCTTTCTTATATTATCGATTCTAGCTATATTATTAAGATTATATAATAAACTCTAACTTAATGCGATATTAGAAGTCTCGGGTATAAAGCTTAAACTTCTTATAATATTATTATTCTCGTTAACTTAATAAACTCTTACTTAAATAACTAGCTTTCTTACGTTCTATAAGGGTTGAAAATCGCTTATCGATTTATCTTTCGTCTACTTAATCGATTATAAGATATTTTTAACCTTAACGTATAAGACTTACTTTAGCGATTATTAAGTTCTTATAACTTTCGCATTATCGAAATAAATTAATTATTATTTAAGACTAATTTATCGAAAAAGAATTTAGAGATTTATTAATAAATATTAATAATTTCGTATTTAAAGTTAAAAATTAGAATCTTATCTTTTTTAATTAATCTATTTCGAATATAATAGCGAGTATCGCTTATTATCGATTATATTATAATAATCGCGTTTTTTAAGATCGTTATACTTTTATATAAAACATCTTTAAATAGAGTATATCTCTTCTAATAAAATTTCTCTATTATTTTATTAAATTTTAATTTATCGTTTTCGATATCGATAGTTAAAAACTTTTATTAATATTTTATTAGAATATTAAGTCTTGCTAAGATAATATCGTTAAATTTAAGAAAACGTGTCGTAATACATGCTATCGCTCTTATTATTAACTGCGATGCTATATTAGAAGAAAGCGTTAATTCGCGTATCGACTTATTAGCCTGTTAAGCAGCCAGCAAGCACTTACCTTAGCCTATTTCTTGATTGGCTTGACAAGTGCGTTTCGTGATAGTATCCGCCGAAAGAGAAGAAAAGCGAGCGATCTCGCTTGCTGCTATATATACGTTAAAGTTATATATATTGAGATATATAGAAAACTTTGTTGAAATCTTGTTGATGATATTCTACTATAATTGACGGAGAGTTAGTGATAATAATGTCCTTTCGATAGTGGCAATAAGGTCTTTTCGACGATTAAATTATATAGTTAGAATATTAGTTAATAGTTAACAATAACAATAATGCAATTAATCCTTTATATCATAAAATAACGATTATATATTAACTTTCTTTTAATTATATAAACGTTATCGAGTAGAGAGAAATATATCTCGATCGATAATACTCATTAAACGTCTAAATATAAGTGTGATAAATAGATATAGTGTAAGTGTTATAATAAAGTAGCGAGATTATGTCTTCTAAAACGATCTCTTCTCTTTATAAGTGATTGGAAAAGCGGAGATAAGCTTGCGGAAGTGAGTGTAGATGTAGGTGTATTAGCTCGAATTCTAGCTGCTTTCTCCTTATACTTCTTTATTAACTTAGAGGCATTATTAAGATCCTTAATGTTATATCACTAATTATATTTAGAATTATATTCCTTTTATCTTACTAGGTATTCTATAGTCAAATCACGTTTCTTCTTAATAATTCGTTTGTTGAGAAGTCGTTCGATTTTTAAATTGATAGTGCTATTATTATTAATAGAAATAGACGAAATATGTTAAGGCCGAGGGCGTTGAAAAGAATTATTCTCTGGCGTAGAATAAGACTTCAATTATGCTATCGTAAAAATAGAATGGACTCTTTATTTTATAAGAATAGCAAGTCTATAAATAAGTCTATCTATTCTATTCATTATTTAAAAAAGATCGATATACTATTATATTAGCTTATTGATAATGTCGAGAATAAATAAGATCTTATAGCCTTTATGCAATCGAAGAAGTGCTTATTCTCTCACCCTAAGAAATATTAATTAATACTTTCTATCGTAATGAAATTTATTAGATATTTAAGTAAAATTAATAGTATCTTTAATTATAATTCGTGTAGAAATATAATCGACTTTAACTAATAAACGAAGTAAATTTAAAGGTCTATTTAAAGTAAAATTATAGATTATTTCGCTCAACGTAATCTTAGAAGAAGCGAAGTTATTTAAGAAGATTTATATTCGTAATAGGATTTTCGACTATAAAGAAGATCTATTAAGAATATATACGAAGTATCTTAAGACTATCTCAGTAGTCTAATTAGTACGTTCGCTTATATTATTAATCTTTGAATAATAAGCTATTAAATAAAGTAGAGAAATCTTTAATAGTTTAAAAAGCGATTTTTAGAATTTCGAGAGGAATTTTCTATCTCGATCGCTAATAATGATTTTTAAGATTTTCTAATTAATAATATTAAGTCAATTTAGAAGTACTTTTATTCAATTAGATACTTTTTAAATTAATTTATTAGAAATTAATTAGATAATCTTTAAAAACTTATAAGTAATAAATATAATTTAATTTAATTTATTTAATAGAGATAATATTAGAATAAAATTAATCGTTAAAGTATAAAAAGGCACGAGCGGAGATAAAATTGACTGCAAGCTATCGTAAGATATATATCTTCTTATCTATAGTACTAAACACTCTAGATAATATTAAATAAAGTCTCGCAAATACTTTATAATTTTATGAATATATCACGATAATATAACGATTTCGTAATATCTTTAGAAGCTAGAATACTCTTTCTCGTGTGTTAAGGTGAGAATATCTTTTATTAGTAAAGTGAAAACATAAAGTCGTTATTAGCTAGTAGTTCTATTAATATAATAAATAAGATCTTATTATACTTCGTGAGTAAGACTTTACTATTCTTACTATAATTCTTCTTTCGGCTGAGACGAAAAATATAAATTAATATTAGTAGTAGAGAGATGCTTTTCCCGCACGAAAGGCAAAAAAGCTACGTTCTCGCTAGTCAGACTATCATTAATATCTAGCTATACAGAAATCCTTTTCTAATAACTATCTTATTAATAGCCTTAAATATATTTCTTATGAAATGAAGTATTTATTTCTATTAAGCTTACGATATAGAGAGTATTCAACTCCGAATAATGATAAGATAGCTTATCTCTATTTAGACTTGCAAGCCTTAATAGAGCATTAGATATAATATGCTCTTTGCTAGGTTTATGAGAGATAACTAGATCAAATTATCTTAAGAATTAAGTAGCTCGAATTAAACGAATATTTATTCGCATTATTGAGATAATTGAAATAATTGAATTTTGCTTTATAATATCAATAATAATAGAATAATCTATTTATATTCTTATAGAATACTTTAAAGATTCGATTATATATCTTATTTTCTTCAGATATTAAATAAGATTAATAATCTTTAACTCCGTAGGCTAATAATTTCTTTCTATTATAGTTAGAAGCCTTGATAGAAAAAGAATAGACTTCATCTCTACACGAGAGGGTTATTTATTACTCTTATGTGCATTTAATTTGATATAAGTATTCGATTTAATATAAGCATTTGATTTAATATAAAAGACTATCGTCTTAAAATCAAACTCCTTTAAGACATTTAAGTTAATTTATAAAGTTCGAGTATTATTAAAATATATAAGAATTGTTAGCTAAGATAATACTTTTTAAAGAAGTTAAAAAGAAGTTAATTACTTCTCTGAAGCTATAGGTAGCTTTATTCTAAAAGAGTGTTATTTTCGCTAACGTTTAGAATTCGATATTTCTTTAAGAAGTAGTATTTAAGATTCTATAAGAGCTATATTAATTATATATAGAAATAAACGTATTAGCGCAAATAGTTAATTAATCTTAGATAATATTCGAGTTCTCTTAATATATCGGGATATTATAAGTACGAAATAGTCTTAAGCTTATCTTCTAAAGAAATTAAGTCGAAAGAATTAACTTTTCTATCTAATAAATTAACGTTTAAATATCTTAAAAAGATCTTTATAGAAGAAATAGTAATATTAAACTTTACGAAAAGCTTAAATAACTAACGAAGATCTTATAAGTGCTATTAAAATGTTTTAATATTCGTAATTATATTATTAACGTAGGCTTTTGCGTTAAGAATATATCGTAAGATCTTATTAATTTAACGTTGAACATAAATAATCGAATTTATATAACTCATGATTAAAACATTAAAGGTTTTCTAATTCCTATAACTTATAATCGTCTATATATAGTAATAGTTTAAATATATTCGTTATTAATAGAAAAACGACGTAGTATTAATTACTAAAATTAAATCGCAATTAGTTAATATCTTAATTATATTCTATTGAAGAGGTATTAGATAAGTATCTCGAAGTAATAAGTTATTTAAACCCCGAATATTAATTATCGATCTTTCCTTAATAATATTATTAAATAGTATTTTTTATATAACGAATATCGAATAAAAGAAGAGTGTAAAATCTTTAATTTATTCAAGCCTTCCCTAATTATATAGCTTATTAAAGACTT
Organism: Xanthoparmelia taractica; assembly: GCA_033085395.1. NCBI lineage: Eukaryota > Fungi > Ascomycota > Lecanoromycetes > Lecanorales > Parmeliaceae > Xanthoparmelia > Xanthoparmelia taractica. Next base: position 2,002 of record JANQBS010000242.1, on the reverse strand, counting down.
TATCGACTATCTCTCGATCTCGTGTGCTTAAGAAATAAATTTTAACTTTTTCATTAATCTTAATTTATCAATTATCTCTTAATAAGAGATTCATTTATTCTTCTTCTAACACTTTAATAAAGCCGATATTTTTCCAGATCTATGAAAATTTGTTAACTAGATTAATCAATATAGTCCTAGTCTATATATCCCCGAAAATTATAACTTTATTTAATAACTTATTTTCTTTAGCTAATAGAAGAGTTAATTAATTTAAGCTTAAGTTTATACTTGAATTTATAATTACTTTCGTTAAGGCGAATTTAGATTCGATACTAATTTAAAAGCAGTTTTTATAATTTATTTCGAGAACATTTTTAAGTCTTAATTTCTTTAAGATTTAAATAGATATATTAGACTTATTTCGAACTAGAATTTCAGTTATTATATAATCAATCAAATATGCGAATATTATCAAGTTCGTCTGCACTACTAACTAAAATAAAAAATTATAATCGTTAGATAGATTAATTTCCTTAATTAATAGAATTATCTCGCTATGCGAAAACACGAAAATAGATAATTTAATATAAATCTTTCTTGGAATAAACTCGCCCCGAGATCGAATAGTAATATTAATCGTAGTGCTATAGCTATTAATCCTTACTTTCTTATTGACTACATCAATAATAATCTCTTCGGGCTCAATAATATTATTTCTAATAAGTATTTTGACACGCAAGTCATCGACAATATATAACTCCCTACGTAGATATATAAGCACTCTTCGACCTTGATTATTAATTCTAGAAAGATAGATATTTTACGTGATATACTTCAAAGTCTCGTACTTAGAAGCATCAACTTCACGCACTCGCAAAGATATTGTTATTTTAAAGATAGCTATATCCGAATACTACTAAGAATATCATAATCTATCTATTAAACTTACATTATATTCGATATTAGCATAAATCTTATCTTTCTAATTAATAGAATTTAGCTTAACCCTAATTATAATATAAGTTTAACTTCGAAAAATAAAATTATTTTCTAAATCTTAATTAAAAGCGATAGATTTAATAATTTTTAACTGCTTATTAGCGAAAGACTTTATAAGTTATTTATTAGCGAAGTTAAAAGAATTAAAAGACTTTTCTAGCATCGCTTCGTTAATATAAACGTGCTTTCCAGAATAAATACGTAAATGCTTATATAATTTGGTCTTAAATATGAAAGATTCCTAATAGTTTCGATAGTAGGTTTCGATTTCCATAAAGTTAGCAAATTAATTATTATTTAACTACGTAGAAAGCTTATTAGAATTAGCATAATATATCTTATTCTTATATTAATCTTCGCCTATAAAGTAAGAGTATTTAATATTAATATTTTCTTTTTAATAATTCGAACTTCGAGCTTATTCGTTATACTTTAACTTAATATTTTCGTTAGTAATAGAGATTTAATAAGTAGCTACTTTTAAACGATTTATAATATTAAATTAAAATCTTTAATTACTTTAATTTTATTAAAAACCTTAAGTTAATATTAATCTTAAAGAAAATTACTATTAGCTATTAAATAAAGATCGATTCGAGATCGAATTTAATACGTTTAATGCGGCGATTTATAGAAACTAATAAGACACTTACTGAGCGTTTTATTAATAAGCGTTTTGCTATAAATTCAAATAAATATTTTTATTATTAAATTAACGAGAAAATAACTAATTTGCTTAAGCGTTTTAACTCTTATATTAATTATTAAGTTAATAAAAAAACTATTAAAAGTAAGGCCGCTAATATTAATTATTAATTTCTATACTTTACTAAGGCCGAAATAAAAATTGCTATTATAAACGAGGTTGATATTAATTAGAAATATTTTTATTACTATCACTTCGATTTTAAGAAGCATAATTCTAAGGAGAAAAGATATTTCCCGAAGAAGAAAACTTATATATTCTCGAATTATATCTATTTGCGTAGATTTATTAATTATATTTAAGATTATTTATCTT